>JAODAL010030345.1:0-50092 GCA_025379985.1 Phyllomedusa bahiana | reverse complement strand
GTTGCCTTTCCATCTGGTGGACAAAGGGGTTTTCCACCACGTCAGGGGGCGCACACTCTTCAAAACCGCAGGGATGGTGCAGGGTTCTTTCCCCCAAGGTCCAGGGGTAGTATCACGTGTCCATAGAAACCAGGCCGTGTTGAAAATAATCTGTTTTGGAGACTGTGGACGGCTCTGCGCAATGAGACCGAGCGCTGGCTGGGTGACAAGAACCTTTTGCCAGGCAAGGTGGTGTGTGATAATGGATGAAATCTCCTTGCCGCCCTTAAGATCGGTAGGTTGGAGCACATCCCTTGCTTGGTACATGTCATGATCCTCGAAGTCTGAGCTCACACTTCCACCGTTCGCACCCTGCTTCGTCCCGCCTGGCTGTGTTACAGCGTCATATTAGCCTGCCCGTAAACCGTCTAATTGTTGACGTGGCAACACGCTGGAATTCCACCCTCCACATGCTCCAGCGATTGTGGCAGCAGCGCAATGCCACCATCCTTGCGAGTTTTGAAGAAGCCACCAAAATGGTCAGTGCGGACAATGCCCTTGTCAGCATGACCATTGTGGTGATATTAGTTCTGGAACAAGTGTTGGACACTCTGAGACAGCAGGTCCCACCAGCGACGGAGGAGCAGACGGACACAGATGCAGACACAAAGCCTTACTCTCCATCGGACTAAGAAAGCTCGACAGTTTCACAACTTTATAGGTCTTCGTTGGTGGTGGTTCGGGGTCCAGAGCTGGTGCAGGGAGGCACCTCAGCTCTCAGAGTACATCATCTGAGGCAAGTCAGGGCTATGTTAAAGCTGAGGAGGAGGAAGAGGAGGATGAGGTATGGCTGGACACCGACTTTACCGATGTCTCTGCCTTGGAAAGAGGTTGGCACGGATTTGAGGCAGAGGAGGAAGATGAGGAAGATCAGGTTACAAGTGCCCCTCGAACCCGAGACTTGGGAAATCAAGGTTCCACCTCTCACATGAGTGCTTGGATGCTCTATTTCCTCCAACATCATCCTCGCATTAAGGCCATCAAAATGAACAACAGTTACGGGGTGGCCACCCTCCTCGATCCCTGTTACAAAGCAAAACTCAACACTTTCCTTCTACCCACCCAAATAGAGAGTAAAATGCAGGAATTGGAGACTGTGCTGATTGATCAACTGGAGACATCTGTTGCATACGCTTCACGTTCTTCTAATGTCACGGTGGAACAACGTCAGCAACGTGACAGCAGTAGAGTGGCAAGCAGCCATAGCAGCAGAAGCAGCAGGCACAAAATGGGTGACCACTGTCAATCCTTATTTACCACCTCACCAACGCATGTCATGCAGGGCACACATACGACACACAGAGACTGGCTTAAAATCATGGTGCACGACTATCTGCGTCTCAACACCGATGTTTTTGGATATGTTCCGGACCCAATAGACTTCCGGGTGTCCAAAAATGGATGAATGGCCCGAGCTCGCTCACCACGCCATAGAGATGTTGTCCTGCCCAGCAGCCAGTGTCATATCTGAGCGGACCCTGAGCACAGCTGGAGGAGTCATTACAGACATACGCATCCGGCTTTCCATTGAGAATGTGGATCGTTTGACTTTCATCAAGATGAATCAGGCGTGGATCTCTGATGATGTTGTGGCCCCAGTTGCCGAGGTCACCGATTAGTTGCCGGTCTACTTCACATTCCTCTTCAAACAGAAATAGTCCTATTGAAAACTTTTTTTTTTTAAATGAACATTTCTTACTGCAATTTTTATTCTGAGTGCCCAAAAGGTCTTTTTGCTGGTTTTGCGGTGAGGAGACTGTAAAAGACACCAATTGTACACGGTTTCATGAAAAAAACATATTCCATTTACTCATTTCTTCATGAAAATTTTAAGCATTGTCAATGGTATTGGGGTCACAGTGCTGTGAAAATCAGCTACAATCCAGGTCCTTTGGAACAGAAATGTGGTTTCTAAGTGGCATTTCTTCCTCACAATTTTTAACAGTGGCTGATGTCATTTTTATTATTTTGGGGGGGCATGGTGCTGTGAAATACAGTTATAATCAAGGTCCTTTGGTACAGAAATGTAAACCACAGGCATTTGTTTTTCACAATTGTCAACAGTGGCCGAAGGGTCATGTTTTGAATTTTTCATGTTTTGAATTTTTGGGGGCATGGTGCTGTGACATACAGCTATACTACAGGTCCTATTGTAAAAATGGGGTTTATAACAGGCATTTGTTCTTCCCAATTGTAAAACAATGGCAGAAGGGTTATGTTTTGAAATTTACCAGTGTCTTGTTTTGTGTGAAAGGGGCCCTGTAGTAGCTGCTACCGCTGTACCTGCTGTGGGTACGCAGTCCTGATCTTTTGGGTTTGCCATTGAACGTAATGAATTATTTTAGCCAATGAATTTTTTTCTGTGACTCTTGTTGCCTATTTGTCTTGCCTAAGATGTAGCATGTATCCAGTTTAATATTGTGGATGGTAATTCCAGCTTCTCCTCCCCTGTTTGGGTGTAAAAATGAACCTGATGTTTCTTTTCTATAGACTTTAAAGGTCATCGTCGATAATCCACTATCGGCTATCAACAAGATAATTGCTGATATCAACTATCGACCCGATAACGATTGTTGACACAATCGCTCATTACTAGTACCAAGCACAGGGGCAGGTCCAACCCAGGCACCAGAGGGGTGTCCAGGAATATCATTTGTCAGGGCCCAGGTATCATGTCATTGATCCAGGGATTTTTCTGATTGCCAGATTGGAGTCGGGAAGGAATTTTTCCCTAAAATCCTAAAACGAGGACAATTGGCTTCTACCTCATTGGGGGTTTTTGCCTTCCTCTGGATCAACACCTTAGTACAACAGGCTGAACTAGATGGACGTCTTATCTTTTTTTGGCCTTACAAACTATGAAACTATGGATCTGTTAGGGCCTTTGGTAAAATCGGCTAGGGGGCACCAATACATCTTGGTAATTGTGGATAATGCCACCCGATACCCCAAAGCTGTCCCCCTATGAAATCCCTCATCCAAGGTTATAGCCAGTGAGTTGTTCTATGTTTTCTCCCGAACAGGGATTCCGAAGAAGATCCTAACAGATCAAGGAACCCCGTTCATGCCCAAGGTAATCAGAGAACTGTGCAAAGTTCTTAACATCACCTAGTTGTGCACATCCGTCTACCACCCTCAGACGGACGGCCTGGTGGAGAGATTTAATAAAACCTTGAAGGCCATGCTAAAAAAGGTGGTAGAGAAGGATGGGCAGGACTGGGACTGTCTGTTGACTTATCTGTTACTTTCGATTAGGGAACTACCCCAATCCTCCAATGGGTTCTCACTTCCGTATGGTAGGCACCCTAGGAGGCTGTTGGATGTGGCAAGGGAAACCTGGGAAAGTGAGGTTACTCCTCATAAGAGTGTGGTGGAACATGTAGCCCAGATGCAGTAGAGAATATCCCGGGTGATGCCTGTTGTAAAGGAGCATCTTCGTCAGGCCCGAGATGCCCAGTCCAGGGTATATAATAGGTCTGCCCACCAAGACAGTTCAATCCGGGAGACCGGGTGTTAGTGTTAATCCCCACCGTTGAGAGTAAGTTCTTGGCCAAGTGGCAAGATGCCTACGAGATCGTTGAAAAGATGGGGAGGTCAACTATAGGGTACATCAGCCAGAAAGGAGAAAGTCTTTCCAGGTGTACCATGTCAACCTGTTAAAACACTGGAGAGAGAGAGAGTCCTCTGAGTCCCCCTGCCTGAGTCCCACATCTGAAGTGGAGGCAGTGAGGGTTGCAGAGAACATGTCTCCCTCCCAGACGCAAGAATACAGGGAGCTACTCCAACAGAACAGAGATATGTTCACAGAGACCCCGGGCCTTACTAACGTGATAACACATGAGATCCTCATGGATCCCCAGGTCCGAATGACCCTAAAGCCACGAGGGTACCGGAAGCCCACTGGGAAGTTATCGCCAAGGAGGTTCAAAGAATGTTAGAACTGGGAGTAATTGAGAGGTTCAAAAGTGGATGGTTCAGCCCTACTGTACTAGTATCGAAGTCCAATGGAGAGTGGAGATTCTGCAACTACTATCGTCAGTTAAATGAGCTATCTATGGTGGATGCCTGCATGCCTAGGGTAGACAAGTTGATCGAGTGGTTGGACCCGGCTAGGTACATCACTACCTTAGACCTCACAAAAAGTTATTGTCAGATCCCAATGGCAAAAAAAGCGAGAAGAAGAGAGAGAAGACCGCTTTGCCCACACCTGAGGGGTCTTTTCAGTATGATCGGATTCCGTTTGGGTTACAGGGGGCCCCAACCAATCTTCGAGAGGGCCATGGACCAAGTTCTACGTCCCCTTAGGAAATTGTTGCCTCCTAGGTAGATGACCTTGTCATCTTTAGTCAGGACTGGGACAGTCATCTGAGGAAAGTTCAGGCTGTCCTTGATGCCCTGAGGAAGGTCTGGTGTACAATTAACCCAAATAAATGTGCCCTGGGGATGGAGGAGACAAAATTCTTAGGCTACATAGTGGGAAGGGGGTTGATTAAAACCCAAATGAATAAGGTTGAGGCTATTGAGAAATGGCCCCGTGTCCTCACCAAGAAACAGGTCAGATCGTTTCTTGGCATAGTAGGTTATCATAGGCGTTTTGTTCCAAGGTTTGCCAAAATAGCTGTCCCATTGACTGATTTAAAAAGGGACAGAGATTTGCCATTGCTAAGTGGTCTCCAAAAGCACTGGGGGCTTTTCAGGAGCCTTAACCTGCCCCATGCCAGTGTTGGTAGCCCCGTATTTCTCCCGGGAATTTGTGGTCCAGACGGACGCTTCGGTTGTGGGCTTCGGTGCAGTCATGTCTCAGGTGATAAATGGGGAAGAACACCCAGTAATGTACCTGAGTGGAGAGAAATTATGCCATTGTGGAAAAGGAGTGTTTGGCCATAAAATGGGCATTAGACTCCCTTAGATACTACCTGCTAAGAAGGAGGTTAATGCTAGTGTCCGACCATGCCCCGCTAAAGTGGATCCAAGAGAAGAAGAGGAACAATGTGCGGGTTACCTACTGGTTTTTGGCCTTACAGGATTTATGCTGTCACAGCTTCATATATATTTACTGTACAATGTTATGTTTTCTTATACTATGTAATGCTGCCACCTCTGGCTAAAGTTTTCATTGTTTTACATCAATGTTCCTTCTCCTTTAACCAATTTTCCCATGATACATTGTTCTCTCTCTTCTCCTCCCTCTTCTCTTACACTCACGTGCTGCTCTTCTTCTCTGTCAAACATCTTGTGAGCAGACTTCTAATCTTCACTGTGATGTAGCATTGTGTTTTGACCGCATGGCATACAGTTCTTCAAGGTAAATCCATTAAAACTGTACCTTAAGCAACTCCATTGCATCCTCTCTACATGCAACTGGCTACACGCTGGAACTTAATGTCAGCGAGTTCACTGTCTACCATTAGCTTATACTGAGAATCCTCTCACAACCTCTCAGGGACTTTCTCTAACGTATATCTGTGGCAGAATAGTCAAAACACAGCTGAATCTGCAGTTCCTGCAAGATCCACACAGTCTGCAAGCAAGCACAGAGCTGTCCTCCATCTTAGCAGCACACAGCATCCTAACCAGCGTGCACAAGCTGCAGCTCCATCTTAAAGAGTCAGTACCACATAAACAGGGATTAACATGTCCACAAAAGGCTCTGAAAGCTCCTCTGTCGCTGCATCTAGCAGAATGCATCGTGGCACCAAAGACTCAGACATGCAGGAAACAGAGTCCATGTTTCTGGAAGAACAAATTGCACGATCTAAACGTGTCAGCAAACCCACGCAAAAGATTAGAGAGAACTTTGAAATAACTAATGAAGAGTTCCGTGATAATCTTGATGATTTATGGCAAAGAACTGAACACTATATAGCAGCCATCTCACGCTATGACAGTGACGCAGCAACATTAACCACAACAGTGAATCGCTTATCTGCCGCCTATGAACGCTACCAGCGGCTGTCCGCTAAGTATATCACATTCTTGAGTAACGCTGATTTTTGATGATGCCACAGCAGAACTAGCTGAGAGAGAAACTTTACTCCAAACAAAAGACGCCGTAGTGAAAGGCGCCAAAGATAAGGCAGAACTCCGCATCGCACACCTGCAAGAAGTAAGGTCTCATCAGTCTGCCTCAACCAAACGTACGCTGTCATCTTCAAGAACTTCCCGCTCCAGAAGGTCAATATTGCATGACAAGCTGATAGAAATCCGTGCTGACGCAGAAGAAGCTAGCGTCAGAAGTTCCTTTGCCAAGAAGGAAGCAGAAATGGCTCAAAGACAGGCGAAGGCAGAGGCAGAAATGGCGCAAAGACAGGCGAAGGCAGAGGCAGAAATGGCGCAAAGACAAGCAGAGACAGCAGCCCAACTAAAGGTTCTCCAAATGGAAAAGGAGGAAGCAGCTGCCTTAGCCAAGCTAAAGGTTTTCGAACAAGCATTAAGGCCAAGACAACTAACCTAGACTGCTCCATCCCTGCAGAGATGGAAGACCCAGCTGACCGCGTCCGCCAACTACGTGCTTAAGCAATCACCTCCTGCACCACCTGCTATGTCAATATGCACCAACGCCACTTCAAACCTACCACACTGCTGTACCTGAGAAGCATCAGAGGATGCCACCTAACCAGAACATGGTAATTTCCAGCATCACACAAGCAGATTCTCCAGAGACTAAACCGCAGCTTAACCCTTATGCTACATCATTTCATCCTGATTCATACTCACCCCCATATCCCAGAGAATCTTCACGCCCCAGGGATAACACAAGGTAATCTGGTGACACGAGTTGGGAGATCAGACATGTCGGACTTTGCTAGATATATGATACGCAGGGAGCTGATAAGCATTAGCCTCTCAAAGTTCGATGATCATGCTGAAAATTACAGAGCCTGGAAGTCCACCTTTGAAGCAGTAATCAATGATCTTAACCTCACTGCCAAGGAAGAGCTTGACTTGCTCGTTAACTGGTTAGGCCCAGATTCTGCGGAACGAGTAAAGACATTGAGAGCAGTTCATGCGGGTCACTCAGAAGAAGGTCTTGCTGCTGCATGGGAAAGACTTGAACAGACTTACGGCAGTTCAGAAGCTATTGTAAGGGCCTTGTTTTAGAGACTTCATACCTTCCCAAAGATCACCAACAAGGACAACCGCAAGCTTCAAGACCTCAGCGACCTACTAAAGGAGCTAGAGCTGGCTAAAATGGATCCACGTCTGTCTGGACTGAGTTACCTTGATACAGCTCACGGTGTTAATCCGGTAGTGTCCAAATTACCAAATGGCATGCAAGAAAAAAAGGGCAGACATGGGCTCCAGATACAAAAGAGAACACAACGTGTCCTTTCCACCTTTCTCCTATTTTTCCAGATTCATCAGTGACCAAGCTCGGAAGAAGAACGATCCCAGTTTTGACTTCACAGAATCTGCTCTACCAGCTTCATCATCATGCTCAAGGTATGAAGACCAAACAAGCAAACATAGAGACTTGAGGGGAACAGTATCTGTTAGGAAGACAGACGTCCCATTCACTGCATCCTGCACCACTAGACAGGACGCTCCTGTCCATAAAGACAAAGACCCTAATCGTATGTGTCCTATCCACAAAAGACCTCATACCACTGAAGGAATGTCGTGGGCTTAGGGCAAAGACTTTGCAAGAACGCAGAGGCACGCTTAAGGAACTAGGAGTGTGTTACAAGTGTTGTGCTTCTTCAAACCATTTTGCAAAAGACTGTAAGGCTGTCATCAAGTGTACTGAATGCAGTAGTGACAAACATGTTGCAGCCATGCATCCTACCTCTTCTCCTGACAACCCACAACCTCAAGCAACATCTAAAGCCGTCACAACGCATGGCGGGGAGCCATCAGCTCAAGTTTCAGCTACTACCACTGTCTCCTCCTCCTGCATGGAAGTATGTCACAAAGAGGATGGCCCCAAGTGCTGTGCCAAAGTGTGTCTAGTGAGTGTCTATCCAGAAGGGCAATCCGAAAAGGCCACCAGGATGTATGCCATAATAGACGAACAAAGCAACAGGTCTCTAGCAAAGCCTAAGTTCTTTGAGATCTTCGGTATAAAGGGAGAAGCAATACCATACACCCTTAACACTTGCTCCGGTCGCATAGAGACCCTTGGCAGAAGAGCCACTGGATACCTCATTTCTCCAATTAACAGGAACATCCAAATATCCCTACCAACGTTAATTGAATGTGACCAGATACCTGATGATAAAGAAGAAATTCCGACTCCTGAAGCTGCTTATCATCATCCCCACTTGAGACACCTGGCAAAGGAGATTCCTCCTATGGACATGAACGCTGACATCCTTCTCTTGCTCGGAAGAGACATTCTGAGAGTCCATAAGGTACGTCAACAATGCAATGGTCCAGATGATGCCCCATACGCACAAAGACTTGACCTAGGCTGGGTAATCATCGGCAATGTGTGTTTGGATAGGAATCTTAAACCATCTCAAGTGAACTCCTTTAAAACCTTTGTGCTCAACAATGGTCGCACAACCCACTTCAAGCCATGTCCTCATCATTACGAGGTAAAGGAGCATCTTTCTAATTTCAGTAAGGCACCAGACATCATTCCTACGCCTTACGATAACTTAGGAGGAACGGTGTTTCACACAACACAAGACGACAACAGAGTAGCCTTGTCCATAGAAGATAAAGAGTTTATCAAAATAATGGACAGAGAATGCTTCAAGGATCAATCTAACCATTGGGTTGCACCCTTACCCTTTCGGGCTGAAAGAGCCAGGCTTCCTAACAACCGGGAACAAGCATTATCCAGATTCATCTCCTTGCAACGTACACTAAGAAACAAGCCTGAGATGAAAGATCACTATGTGGCCTTCATGGAAAAGATATTTCTCAAAGACCACGCAGAGCCAGCTCCACCTTTGCAAGAGCATGAAGAATGCTGGTATCTTCCTTCCTTTGGAGTGTATCACCCACGAAAACCCAACCAGATCAGGGTGGTGTTTGACTCCAGTGCAAAGCATCATGGCGTATCCCTGAACGACGTTCTCCTCACAGGCCCGAACCTGACCAACAGCTTGGTAGGAGTGCTTATGAGATTCAGAAAGGAGACAGTCGCCATTACCGCTGACATTGAGCAAATGTTCCATTGTTTCATCGTACGAGAAGACCACCGAAATTACCTCAGGTTTCTGTGGCACAGGGACAATGACACTAACAAGGAAATGATCGAATACCGCATGAAGGTGCATGTGTTCGGTAACAGTCCTTCACCTGCTGTTGCTACTTATGGCCTGCAAAGGACTGCTGCTGATGGCGAGTCAGAGTTTGGGAAGGATGCTCGTCACCTTGTTGAAAGAGACTTCTACGTGGACGACGCACTCAAATCCTTGCCCACAGCAGAAGAAGCCATAGACCTGCTCAAAAGAACACAAGGTATGCTGTCTAAAGCTTGTCTGCGATTACACAAAATTGCCTCCAACAGTACTGCTGTCATGAAAGCCTTTCAGCCCAGCGACTGTGCCGCAGAATTCAGAGACTTGAACCTTGGCATAGACAACCCTCCAGTGCAGAGAAGTCTGGGTTTGAGATGGGACTTGTTAAATGATTCTCTTGGCTTCCAGGTTAATTGTACAGACAAACCATTCACTAAACGTGGAGTCCTCTCAGTGGTGAACAGCCTATATGATCCACTGGGATTTGTAGCGCCTTTGACTGTACAGGCAAGTTCCTACTCAGACAGCTCGCAGAAACTATTGAGGACTGGGATGCTCCACTGCCCCTTGACAAGCAGCAGAAGTGGGAGTCCTGGAAAGAATCCCTGCACGCCTTGGACAAGATTCACATACCTCGTTGCTACATTCCAGCATCTCTTTCCACAAGCCAGAGAAGGGAAGTCCACATATTCTCAGATGCATCAACTGAGGCTATCGCTGCTCTGCCTACCTCAAGGTAATTGACAATTGCAGTAAAGTTCATGTGGGATTCCTGTTTGGAAAGGCTAAACTAGCTCCTAAACCAGAGCACACCATCCCAAGACTTGAACTTTGTGGCGCTGTACTTGCTGTAGAGATCACAGACTTTATCAGCGTGAGCTTGATATTCATGTGGATGACATTTGGTTCTACACTGACAGCAAGGTTGTCCTGGGTTACATAAACAAACAAACTAAGCGCTTCTATGTCTATGTCAGTAACCGCATCGAAAGGATTAGGAAATCCTCTAACCCTAAGCAGTGGCACTATGTTCCATCTCACCTCAACCATGCAGACTGTGCCACCAGACCATCGTCTGTTAGTGCCCTTGCCAGAATCTCTTGGCTGACAGGTCCAGAGTTCTTGCTGAACGAGAGTAAAGAAACATCTGATGAAGACGACTTCAGTCTCCAAGACCCTGACAACGATCCTGAGATTCGTCCTGAAGTGAGTACCCTCATCACCAAGTCTGAAAGGAGGTCCGGCTTAAATTGTCACCGCTTTGAACGCTTCTCCAGGTGGCTAAAGCTCGTACGCACCATCGCAAAGTTAGTTCACATCGCGCAGTGCTTTCACGCTAAAGATGATATTATTGATTTTCGTGGTTGGCACGTGTGTCACAAGCCCCTCTCTGCAGAAGACATTACACTAAGTGAGATGTTAGTGATACGTAATGTGCAGCAGAGTGCCTTTCATACTGAACTGAAATGTCTTCATAACAAACAGGACATTCCAAAAACCAGCCCTTTTGTCAACTTGAAACCAGTAGTCACGCTACAACGAGCTTTTCAAGTACATTGACTCAATTGCTCATCACCGGACTTTTCCTGAACTTCCTGCCAGGGATTATTTACAATTGAACGGTTCCTGATCATCTGTTTACAGTTATTGTTGTCTGTTTTATTACATTTGTCTTTCAGGTTCCAGAATCCTCACTCTACAACGGAAAGAAATTTACATTATGTTGGTTTATGTCTAGTGAAATCCAAGGATTTCAGACGGGGAGTATGCTGTCACAGCTTCATATATATTTACTGTACAATGTTATGTTTTCTTATACTATGTAATGCTGCACCTCTGGCTAAAGTTTTCATTGTTTTACATCAATGTTCCTTCTCCTTTAGCCAATTTTCCCATGATACATTGTTCTCTCTTCTCCTCCCTCTCTCTTACATCACGTGCTGCTTCTTCTCTGTCATCCATCTTGTGAGCAGACTTCTCATCTTCACTGTGATGTAGCATTGTGTTTTGACCGCATGGCATACAGTTCTTCAAGGTAAATCCATTAAAACTGTACCTTAAGCAACTCCATTGCATCCTCTCTACATGCAACTGGCTACACGCTGGAACTTAATGTCAGCGAGTTCACTGTCTACCATTAGCTTATACTGAGAATCCTCTCACAACCTCTCAGGGACTTTCTCTAACGTATATCTGTGGCAGAATAGGATTTCTCATTCTCGGTAGAGCACAGGCCAAGCAAATTACAGGGAAACGCTGATGTCTTACCAAGAATATATAGTTTGGTGGCTGAAGATGCCCAAAACCCCGGTTTTAGGCCAAGGGGTGGTGGATGGGGTATTTAGGAAAACGCCAGGGGCCATGGTGGACGGCCGATATGTCTCACCAAAATGCCTGGTCTCGGTGTGGTAAAAAGTCATGTAGTACTGGTGTCAGCTGCATTCATTATACATTTAGCATAACTGCTTTGCAGTTAATTAGGGCGGCTTTTTACTGTAGTAGCCAAAAGAGCTGGGTGGAGTGGATACTCCCATGTCCCAAGTCCAGGCCTGGGTTTGTTGGAGTTCTATATAAGCCTGGCAGGTCAGGTGAGCAGGGGTGTGACAAGTCAGAAGGAGATCTGACAGAGTAGTAGCTGGAGAGGACGTCTACAGCAGGCTGTCTGTAAAGAATCCCTAAAGGACTGTGAGTTATATAACACAGAAGGTGTTATTGTTATGTTTTTTTTCGGGCTGAAAGCAAGCTACAATGTTCTTCTTTGTGTTATTCTGTTTGGAGCTGTAAACACCAGTACAAGGAGTAAACAGATGACACAGACTGTGTTTTTCCTTGCTACCAGTGGGTTGATTCCTACACCCTTTATTCTGTATATAAAAACTTCCTAGTGGCTAAGATTTGGCGCTCTCACCTTCGCGGCCCGGGTTCGATTCCCGGTCAGGGAAACACCTTCCAGTATAAATACTTCCATCCTGCTCAGCCACTAGAAGCAGCAGAACCAGTGTAGTTTACTACACTAACATGGTATGACACTGTTCCTTTATACAATATATAAATACTTCCTTCCTGCTCAACCACAAGAAGCAGTGAAACCATGTAGTTTACTACATTACCACGATATGGCGCTGTCCCTTCATACAATATATAAATACTTCCATCCTGCTCAGCCACTAGGAGCAGCAGAACCATGTAGTTTACTACATTACCACAAGATGGCGATGTCCCTTTATACAATATATAAATGCTTCCATCCTGCTCAGCCACTAGAAGCAGCAGAACCATGTTGGTTACTACATTACCACAATATGGTGCCATCCCTTTATACAATATATAAATGCTTCCATACTGCTCAGCCACTAGAAGCAGCAGAACCATGTAATTTACTACATTACTATGATATAGCTCTGTACCTTTATACAATATATAAATACTTCCATCCTGCTCAGCCACTAGAAACAGCAGAACCGTGTAATTTACTACATTACCACAATATAGCACTGTCCCTTTATGTAATATATAAATACTTCCATCCTGCTCAGCCACTATAAGCAGCAGATCTATGTAGTTTACTACATTACCACGATATGGTGCTGTTCCTTTATACAATAGATAAATACTTCCATCCTGCTCAGCCACTAGAAGCAGCTGAACCATGTAGTTTACTACATTAACATGATATGGCGCTGTCCCTTTATACAATATATAAATGCTTCCATCCTGCTCAGCCACTAGAAGCAGCAGAACAATGTAGTTTACTACATTACCACGATATGGCGCTGTCCCTTCATGCAATATATAAATACTTTCATCCTGCTCAGCCAATAGGAGCAGCAAAACAGAATAGTATTTTATATTCTGCCAACAGATGTCATTGTCTCAATTATACTCTACATGAATGCATCAATCCAGAACAGTGTAATATTTTATCATTTTCCACTTGATGGTGCTGTATTTTATATTCTCTATATAAACACCTCTATGCTCCTCAGCCACTAAGAGCAGCAGAACAGTGTGTTATATTCTACCAACAATGGCTTTGTCTCTCATATGCCCTGCATGAGTGAATTGATTCTATGTAGCCACTAGGGTAAGCATAGCAGTGTAATGTTTCTATTCTGCCACTCCATTATACTGTCTCTCATATTCACTACATTGAGGTCGCTAAGAAACAAAAAGCAGCTGAGCAGTCAAGTATATTTTCTAGCTCTAGATGGTGTTGTTTCTCATATAATCTACAGGAAATACATCCTTCCTGTTCATGCAATTAGGGTAGAAGAAAATTGTAGTATACAGTATTGCATTTTACCACTCAGTTTCACTGTCTCACATATACTCTACATGGGTATATCCATCATCCTCTGCTGCTAATAGCAGGAAGTCGGTGTTGTACTATATTATATTAGACTATTAGATGCTACTTTTTTCATATTCTCTGTATAAATTCATTAATTTTGCTCAGCTTATATGATCAGCATACCTGTGTTGTATAATATCTTCTGCCATTGGATGGCGCTGTCTCTCATATACTCTAAGTGAATCCATCAATCCAGAAAAGTGTACGATTTTACATTTTTCCACTAGATGGGGCTTTCTCTTATTTACTGTGCAAGGATTTATTGATTTGCTCAGCCACTAGGAGCAGCATAACAGTGTGGAATATATTTTCACCACTAGAAGGAGTTGACTCTCACATACTCCGCATGGATACTTTAATCTTTCTCATCCACCAGGGGTACCAGGGTAATGTATTATTTTTTATTCTGTCTTGAATATAGACCATAGTATTAAATCTATGCTGCTCAGGTACCAGAAGCAGCAGAACAGTATAGTATATTGCTCTGACAGTATGGGGACAGTATTGACAATATTGCTCTGACACTATAGGAAGCAGGGCTGAACAATATTTTTTTATTCTGTCTCTACATGGTGCGGTCTTTAATACATGCATATTACATAATACAACATGATTATATTGGTTGTTGCTAAAACCTTATAAGTGTAGAACAGTGTTGTATATTATATTCTTCAACTAGATGATGTCTCTCATATTTTCTCCATGAAAACAGACCTCATCAGCCTATAGGGGCAAAGGAGCTGCAGTGCCATTAGGTGGTGTTATCTCTCATATATACAAACAAATGAAAATAGAGTGGCGCTCACCATAGACGCTGGGCTGTACGGTCCGTCCGTCCCACTCTGGGATCTTCCAACTAGGGGAAACACCCGCTCCCTTCCTCCACAGTGGTGCTCCAGGGAAGCAACATCCGGCTGTTGATGTGCGTAAGGTTAGACAAACAACATGAAAGAGTCCCGGCACTCTTGGAAGGGAGATTCAGGAGGCGTAGTGACGATGAAAAAACACACTCTTTATTAGAAGAAGATAAAAGATGACTTTAAAAACATCCAAACGTGAGAAGTTGACGCGTTTCAGACCATGTCTCCGGCCCTTAGTCGTAACTAATGTCTACTCAAAAAACAGCTTCCTTATATAGCAGTTCCGTAATTACAATCCAATGCTATACATATGTGCACTTAACTCTTAAAGGGGTTTTGCCACAATGTAGAATTGACGTGGGAAGTTTTTAAATTAAACAATAAACATTTTCACCTTTCATCATTATTAAAAATTCTGGAACGTTTTTGTTTTAGCTGCTCCTTTAGTGATCCATTGTTTACAGCTTGTCTCCAGGGGATACGATCAGGGCTGAGAGCTCCTCAGTACTAGTCGCACATGCTCAGACATCACCTCTCTTCTCAGGCAGCTACTGAGTGTTCAAACCCCAGGTGCTGTCATTCTACTCCCTCCTCTGTGCTCCTTAGTAATTAGTCAAACAGTGCAAATAAATAAAAAAGAAACCTCAATGAGGTCTGTGCATTGATAAAGAGAAATAAAATCCACAGGTTTGGTTCCTGCAGGGATTTGAACCGAGGACCTTTGTGTCTGGAGGCAAAAGTTTTACCTCTGAGCTACAATGTAACTACTTACAGTTCTATAAATAAACAGACCTTTCTTTGACTAGAGTGAGGAAAGGCCTGGTGATGTCATCCTGCAGGGTCACATGATATGCAATTCAAACAAATCACACACGCCCCGTTCTGAGCACACAGAGCTGAAGAACTGGGTGCAGGAGGTATGAAATGAGATTGTGGCAAAACCCCTTTAAAGCTGCTGGAGGAAAAGGACACTTGGAACCAAAATGAAATGAGACTACAAAGATACCTAATGAATGATCCACCTGAGTGTAGAAAAGAAATAAAAAAAAAAAAAACACCAAACTACAAAAAGGAGAAAAGTATCCCTAACAAGTGTATAATAAATCAGATCTAAAATTCAAACATTTTGGAAACCTAGTATCCAATGTTAGGATCCAAAAGGCTTCCCTATTTAATAATACTTTTCTCCAATCCCCTCCCCTTGGGGGTTTATTGACTTTTTCTATAGCTTTGACTTTAAAATTAGCTAGGTCACCTTGGTGCATTTCCTGAAAATGTTTTGCTGCTCCCGAAATTTTACGAAGACTAGGGTTTTTACAATCATAAGTATGTTCCCTAATGCGTATATACAGATCCCTAGTGGTACAGTCATGGCCAAAATTTTTGAGAATGACACTAATATTATATTTTCACATTATCTGTTGCCCTCTTGTTTTTATGTTTGTTTGTCAGATGTTTTTATCACATACAGAAATACAAGTGCAATCATATTATGATTAACAAAAGCTTTTATTGACAGTTAGAATGAGTTAATGCAGCAAGTCAATATTTGCAGTGTTGACCCTTCTTCTTCAGGACCTCTGCAATTCTCCTGGCATGCTCTCAATCAACTTCTGGACCAAATCCTGACTGATAGCAGTCCATTCTTGCACAATCAATGCATGCATTTTGTCACAATTTGTTGGTTTTTGTTTGTCCACCCATCTCTTGATGATTGACCACAAGTTCTCAATGGGATTAAGATCTGAGGAGTTTCCAGGCCATGGACCCAACATCTCGAGGTTTTGTTCCCTGAGCCAATTAGTTATCACCTTGGCTTTATGGCAAGGTGCTCCATCATGCTGGAAAAGGCATTGTTGATCACCAAACTGCTCTTGGACGGTTGGGAGAAGTTGCTCTTGGAGGACATTCTGGTACCATTCTTTATTCATGGATGTGTTTTTAGGCAAGACTGTTAGAGAGCCGATTCCCTTGGCTGAGAAGCAACCCCACACATGAATGGTTTCTGGATGCTTTACAGTTGGCATGAGACAAGACTGGTGGTATCGCTCACCGTGTCTTCTCCGAATAAGCTGTTTTCCAGATGTTCCAAACATTCGGAAAGGGGATTCATCAGAGAAAATGACTTTACCCAGTCCTCAGCAGTCCACTCCCTGTACCTTTGGCAGAATATCAGTCTGTCCTTGATGTTTTTTTTGGAGAGAAGTGGCTTCTTTGCTGCCCTCCTTGACACCAGGCCTTGCTCCATGAGTCTCCGCCTCACAGTGCGTGCAGATGCACTCACACCTGCCTGCTGCCATTCCTGAGCAAGCTCTGCACTGCTGGTAGCCCGATTCCGAAGCTGAAACACTTTTAAGAGACGGTCCTGGCGCTTGCTGGTCTTTCTTGGGCGCCCTGGAGCCTTTTTGGCAACAATAGAACCTCTCTCCTTGAATTCCTTGATGATGCGATAGATTGTTGACTGAGGTGCAATCTTTCTAGCTGTGATACTCTTCCCTGTTAGGCCAGTTTTGTGCAGTGCAATGATGACTGCACGTGTTTCTTTAGAGATAACCATGGTTAACAGAAGAGAAACAATGATGCCAAGCACCAGCCTCCTTTTAAAGTGTCCAGTGGTGTGATTCTTACTTAATCATGACAGATTGATCTCCAGCCCTGTCCTCATCAACACCCACACCTGTGTTAATGGAGCAATCACTGAAACGAGGTTAGCTGGTCCTTTTAAGGCAGGCCTGCAATGAAGTTGAAATGTGTTTTGGGGGAAAAAGTTAATTTTCTAGGCAACTATTGACTTTGCAATTAATTGCTGTTAATCTGATCACTCTTTATAACATTCTGGAGTATATGCAAATTGCCATTATAAAACCTGATGCAGTAGACTTTGTAAAAATTAACATTTGTATAATTCTCAAAACTTTTGGCCATGACTGTACAACCGATGTATTGCACCTTGCATACATCGCACCATATACAATATACTACATGTGAGCAGCGAAAATTGAGGAAACTGTTATTTTTATATGATTTTCCTGTTACAAAGGAATATAAACTATCTGATTTAACCATATATTTGCACATAATAAATCTATTCTTTTTTTTTTTTTTTTGCGTTTCCAAAGTTTATTAAAGAAAAGAAATGTGGAACAATACAAGTGTTATCAAAATGAAAGCAGTATCAATACGCAATGAAATAACAATGCTGACTAATGCGGAACACAGTGGCACGGCAACCTAAAATTAGCCACACTAGTAAATACCTTAAAAGAGAAGTCGAATAAGACTGCAATTGAAACAACATAGCAGCAATAACGGCTGCAGATGATGCGGCATCCGACAGTATGCAGTCACATAAGTAAATAGCAAAACATATATAACATACATTGTGTTATACCACAACAACTAATGAAACATTTTCCGGTCTGCTTAGTCGGGAGGGGAAGGGGGGGGGGGCTACAGAGGCCCTCTATTAGCCAGAGTAAACTAGGGATGTAGGACTAAGCCTCAGCCATATACAATACGAGACAAAACAAACAAGCAGACATTCCGACATACACACCTGCATTCATACAGGGGGAGGGGGAGGGGAAGAGAGACCAAATGGTAAAGAGGCAAGTAAGAGAAGGCTATGGAGTTGAGAGGATTAGAGGACCTCACTGTGTCTAAATGGGTAAGGCGCAAAAGGCAGGCGAATCTTGATGTTGTAGCCAAGATGCCCATGTCCGGTTCAGCGTTTGAACCTGCTCTTCCGTCGTAGCTAAAAGTTCTTCCATGTGATAAACATGGGAGACCTCCGTATACCACTCTTCAATTGTGGGGGGATCCGGCGATTTCCAGCGCCTGGGAATAATGGTCTTAGCCGACTGCAGGAGATGCCTAAGGAGGGACTTTTTATAAGTGGATGCGCCTATGTCGAGCATAAACAGTAACGCTGCGGCAGGGGTCCCAGGGATGGATATTCCAGAGATTTCCTTAATGACACGATACACTGCACTCCAGAAGCCCGACAGAGCAGGACAGTCCCACCATATATGTAGCATAGTCCCCTTGGAAGTTCCACAGCGCCAGCAATTCTCAGAGACTTGCGGGAACCATTTATGAAGCACATGTGGGACCCTGTACCAGCGAGTCAGAATTTTGAAGCTTGTCTCCTGAGCCCTCGTTGCAACAACGGCTCTATGGGTAAGCTCAAAACATTTGTGCCATTGCTCAGGGGAAAAACTCTGATCAAGATTCTTTTCCCATACCCCACAATAAGAAGGAAGTGTTAATCTGTCCCCTGCAGACAACTCGGAGTACAGTGTAGATATAGCATGTCTCGGGGGAGAATTTTGCTGACATAATTGTTCGAATTTGGTAAGGGGCCTCTGTGCGTGGAGAGTGTTTCCAAAAGAGGAGAGGAAATGTTTCAATTGGAGATACTGAAAAGTGGTAGAAGTATGGCCCAGGGCCGTTACCTCCAAACCTGACAGGGGGATAATCTGATTGCCAGCCATCACTTGGTGGAGGCGCAAAGGGGGTAGCTTGGAGCTCCCAAAGAAGGGGCGCGGGTCCATACCAGGTGGGAAAAATGGGTTGTCCGAAATTGGCAGAAGAGGGCCTGCCCTATCAATTAGGATTTGGTACGTTTTATGAGAACTAACCGATGTCAGGGTGTGTTTAACGGTAAAGGAAAAATCGAAACGGTTCGCGAGGGCAGGAGTCCAGATCCAGGGCAGCGACGCGAGCGACAGTGAAGACACACCACGCGCAATACATGTCCAGAGCTTCTGATCACTGGGGCATACCATGTCCAACACTCTAGCGTACGCCGCAGCCAGGTAATATTTCCTACAGTCAGGGAGCCCTAGACCGCCCAAAGATTTATGTCTAGTTAAAATTGCATAAGAGACTCTAGGGCAGGTGGAGGGCCAGACAAAGGACGTGAAAAGACGCTGTACCCGGCTCCAGAAGGAGTTTGGAATAGAGATAGGGATGGTTTGTAGGAGGTATAAGACACGGGGCAATATGGACATCTTCAGGATATTAACTCTTCCAAACCAAGAGAAACACTGCTTTGTCCAAGAGTTAAGATCCCGTGTGATTGCTCTAAGTAGGGATTCAAAGTTGAGGGAGAATAAGCCCGCTAATTTAGCCGGAATGGTGATTCCCAAATATGACAGGCCTTTTGATGGCCACACGAAGGGGTGGTCTCGCTTAAGCTGGGCGAGAACCGGAGGGGGTAAGCCGACATTTAGCGCTTCGGACTTGGACACATTAATTTTAAAATTGGACCATGTGCCAAAGGCCTGAAGTGTTGACATAAGGGAGGGAAGGGACGACATTGGGTTAGTTATATAAACTAGGAGGTCATCAGCAAATGCTGAACACTTATATTCGCTCCCAGCCACAGTAATACCCGTGATATTCGGGTCATCACGTATCGCAGAGAGCAAGTTCTCCATGACCAGAACGTACAAGAGAGGCGACAAAGGGCAGCCTTGTCTTGTACCATTCGTGATCAAGAAAGGGTCTGATAAGGTGCCATTAATTTTTAGCTTGGCGGAAGGGGCTCGATAAAGGGCCAAAATTTTGGAAATAAAAATAGGTCCCATCCCTAGACGCCGAAGGGTGGTTGCCAGGGATGGCCAGGATATCCTATCAAAGGCTTTTTCGGCATCCAGGGATAGGATCATTAAGGGGATCTTGCGGGTTTGGGCGTGGTGTATGATGTCTATAGTTTTCAGAGTGTTGTCTCGGGCTTCCCTTCCCGGGACAAAGCCCACTTGGTCAGGGTGCACAAGGTCTGGGAGTACAGTGTTAAGTCTATTCGCCAGAAGTTTTGCGTACATCTTAATGTCCACATTTAATAAGGATATTGGGCGGTAACTATTGCAGGTTGAAGGATCCTTGCCTGGTTTGGGTATCAAAGCAATGTGAGCCAGCATCGCAGAAGCAGGAAACGGACTGTCTGGGGACACATGGTTAAATGCACGGAGCAGCAAAGGTGTCAATTCGTCCCTGAATGTCTTGTAAAATGTATCCGTAAATCCGTCGGGACCCGGGCTCTTCCTACTCGGCAGGCCCCGTATGACAGAGCAGAGTTCTGAGTCCGTAAACAGGGATTCAAACTTTGAAAAATCATTGTCAGAGGAACTCGGAGGAGGGGTGGGAAAAGCAGATCCCGCGGAGGGAGGATGGTGTTGTTGGAGATTATACAGTTTAGAATAGAAAGCGTGAAAGGTTTTCCCTATCTCATCCGTCGTGTGAACCATAGGACCTTCTGCAGATCTGATCTGGGGTATGTGCATTGCAGATACACGCTGCCGTAACGCCCTCGCTAACATCCGCCCGCATTTATCACTGTACTCATAAAAACGACTGCGTCCGACCTGGAGGATCGCTTCCATGAGGCCTCCAGTGAATGCTTCATCTCCAACCTGGCTGCTAACAGATCTCGCAAGGTGTCCACCGCTAGAGCCTGTTTATGTTGGAGCTCCAGCGTGGAGACCCTTGATAAGGCAGATTGCAGCCTAGACGCCTTGTCTCTCTTTAATCTTGAGCCATGTCTGATCAGGACGCCCCGTATAACACACTTAGCGGCTTCCCATTGGATCAGCGGGGAGGAAGTATCATTCCTGTGATCCTGAATAAAGTCTGCAATAGTTCTAGATATATCTGCTACACATAAACTGTCTAATAGCAGAGACTAATTGAGGTGCCATGACGAGGCAGGCCCAGAGACAGAAGGGAGGGTCAACGAGCAATAAACAGGCGCGTGGTCCGACAAGAGAATATTGCCCACCGCCGTAGAGGAAACCCAGGGCAATGCTCCGTGCGACACCAGAATGTAATCCAGACGGCTATACACGTTATGCGGGTGAGAGTAGAAGCTAAAATCTTGACCCTCCGGGTGTTGCAGCCGCCAAACATCGCAAAGCTGCAATGAGGTGTATGCTTTTTTAATAGCTTTAATGGACGAGCAGGAGAGCGATGACTTACCCGATGAGTTGTCCAGTACTGGATCCAATGTTGCGTTTAGATCCACCCACAGGACTATCGTGCCTTGGGCTAGGGGTGTCAGTTTTTCTATTAAGTGAACAAAGTAGGCTGCTTGCCCCTGATTCGGGACATAGACGTTAACAATGGTAAAGAGACGACCCCCTATTTCACGGATTAGAATGATATAGCGCCCATTGGTATCAGTCCAGCTCGCTCGCACCTGATGCACTAAGGATTTGTGAAAGGCTATTGCCACTCCCCTGGACCTGGACTCCCGACAATTCGCAAAATACCATGTGGTATAGTACTTGTTTCGTATAGTAGGGACGTGACCCTCTTTGAAGTGTGTCTCCTGCAGACAGAATATTTGAATTTGTTTTTTATGAAAATGGTTAAGTACCTGTGATCTCTTGCTGGGATTGTTGAGACCTTGTGTATTGTAGGAGGTAAAAGCTATGTCCGCCATGGGTCCTAACTTACCAAGCGGGTTGGGGAGTAGGGGTGGAGGAAGGGGGGACTAATGGGGCAGAGAAAAAGGGGGAGGCAGCTATTCACAACACTTACACACACTCACTCACTCAGCCAGGAAGCAGGCAACACAAGAGCCCGCCGCTGGAACTATCGGATCGGCTAGCACGAGCCAAATGTCCCTAAAGCCGAAAGGGAGGGCTGTACCGGGACTGATTCCTACTGGGGGGTACAAGCAAGCATATTATAGCAAACAAAAGATAAGGATAAGAATAATAAAAAAGGTCTGAACATGAGGTGTCCGAGCTCCGTCATCCATGTAGTGTTCACATGAGAAAAAGCAAAAAGCATTGGCCAACCCGACTGTAGGAGAGGGAACAGTGGGTTCCAGTAAGAGGGGGAAACCTGAGACTTACAAGGTAAAAATCACATCTAACCAGGGGGTGAAGGCGGATAGAAGGGAGGAAGGGAGAAAGGTGGGAGGGAAGAGAAGGAAAGGAGAGAGGGGGGGGAGGGGGGAGAAACGAAGGGGGAAGAGAGGGGAAAAAAAAGGGGGGTGTGGATGAAGGATAGGAAGGGGGGCAGAGTAGTAGTAGTAGTAGTGGTACACAGCTGCCTCAGAGCGCTGGGACATTGATGGTGTAGGCGCTAATGTATCCTGTTGCACTGGTTCCTCAGTGTAGGGGTCAAATTGCACTAAAACCCCAGCAGGGGTTGAGAGCAGAGACTCCTCAGCCTGGGAGGTGAATACAATCATGGGCCCCAAATCATTGGTGAGCAGGTTGGTAACTGCAGGGGCTTGATGGGTTGGGGTCATCAAGTCCACAGGTGATGGGACCGGGGAGTCCAAGATATGGACCTGTGTAATGTCCTGTGCCTCATAGCCTGCCCCCATACCTTGCGGACCGCCCGGCCGACGGTCCGATGCTGCTAGTCTTACAGGGGTGAGCGCAGGTGCCTCAGATCGGGTCCCGTGTGGCATTGCCTCAGCCGCAAGCTCACACTCCGGCTCGCACACTGCTGCTGATGGGCTCAGATGGGCGTGACACGGCGCCTGCGACGTGGAGTCGGGATGCGCAAGGGCCGAAGCGCAGGGAGAAGCCAGGACGCCATCTTCTTCCTTCGCGTGGCGGGCGGTCTCCACCGCCGGTCGGTCACCTGATGACTGCAGCGAGATGGATCCCGGGAGTCGGAGCGTAGAATGGGCGGGCTCTCCCGATACCCGAAGGTCAGTCGCCGGCACAGCGGGTGCAGGGGCTTTGCGCTGGGATCCCGTGCCTGCTCCGAGGGGTCCGCTATGTTGTCCGGCTGGAAAATAAGCCTCAATGTCCCTCTGGGGAGACGGGGGACGGGTGGAGGACTTCTGGGTCCTCTTCCTGGCAGATTTCCCCATGATGAACGTGTCAGGTCGGCCAAAGCTCTGAGAAAGGACGAGGAGCTCCTGTGGACATGTCTTCACTCGGCCATAGCTAGGACACGCCCCCCAGAATACATCTATTCATGCCACATTTGAAGGATTCTTTGAAATCTATCTAAGGTGACCTAGCTAATTTTAAAGTCCAAGCTATAGAAAAAGTCAATAAACCCCCAAGGGGAGGGGATTGGAGAAAAGTATTATTAAATAGGGAAGCCTTTTGGATCCTAATATTGGATACTAGGTTTCCAAAAGGTTTGAATTTTAGATCAGATTTATTATACATTATTTAGGGATACTTTTCTCCATTTTGTGGTTTGGTGCTGTTTTTTTTTTCCTTTCTTTTCTACACTCAGGTGGATCATTCATTAGGTATCTTAGTAGTCTCATTTAATCTTGGTTCCAAGTGTCCTTTTCCACCAGCAGCCTTAGGAGTTAAGTGCACATATGTATAGCATTGGATTGTAATTAGGGAACTGCTATGTAAGGAAGCTGTTTTTTGAGTAGACGTTAGTTACGACTAAGGGCCGGAGACATGGCCTGAAACACGACAACTTCTCACGTTTGGATGTTTTTAAAGTCATCTCTTATCTTCTTCTAATAAAGAGTGTGTTTTTTCATCGTCACTACGGCTCCTGAATCTCCCTTCCAATGGTGCCGGGACTCTTTCATGTTGCTTGTCTTATCTCATATACTCTATCAGAATAAATTCATCCTGTTCAGCCAAAAGAAGTAGCCTCTCATTTACTTTACTGGAATACGATGATGCTGATAATCCATGAGGAGCTGCAGAGCAGTGTAGTATGTACCATTATTATCTATACACTAATGCAGCTCCTAGTGGCTTATCAACATCATTGTGTTCCAGTAAAGTTAATGAGAGCCAGTATACCATTAAATGCTGCATCTCATTTACTTTACTTGAATCCAGTGTAGTATATGATATATGATGAATAAATGACTTTGTCTATCATATATTCTCCACGAATATATTGATCCTGCTCATCCACATAGGGTGGAGGCTGCTTATTGCTTAAATAGTCTAAAAAAATGGAAATCTAGCAAGAGAACAAAGAGTGAATTTTAATGACTATATTTACTATTTTGCCATAGGCAAACTTAAGCTCTATCAGTTCTCAGTCTATAAAACACTAAAACGTAACTTTTATTATGTATAACACTTAACCTCTATAATACTATTTAAAAACCTGATTTCTAACCTCTCCATTTGTCCCTTTCTAATTGTGAAGGAATAGCTCCTTTTCTATTATCAAATCTGGTGGAACCACCTATTAACAGGGGAACCCTATATATACAGTGATTTGCTAACGCCAAAAAGGAATCCAAAACATCTTACTTGGGCAGTCATTCTAATCTGATGGGCATAAAACATACAAGGTTTCCTTGTGAGACCCTCTGCAGTGGGTAACACAGTAGAAAGAAGTAGGAAATCACAAATTAAAATGTCATGCCTGACCTCCCCAACATGTTATACCAACTAAATGGCTTCATCAGGGGACCTGATGCAGGAGAGGAAAAAGGGGGTGATGGGTATTGTTGAAAATCTGGTGGCCAATTGGTGAGAACCTGAATAGGGTGTGTACCTAAGATGATATAAAAGAAAATGAGCTAGACCACATGGGACCTGGCCTCTGTCCCCTGTTGAAGCCATTAAGTTGGTGAAACATGTTGGGGAGGTCAGGCATGACATTTTAATTTGTGATTTTCTACCTCTTTCTACTCTACTGTGTTACCCATTGAAGAGGGTCTCACAAGGAAACCTTATATGTTTTATGTCCATTAGATTAGGGACGACTGCCCAAGTAAGATGTTTTGGATTCCTTTTTCGAGTTAGCAATTCACTGTATATATAGGGTTCCCCTGTTAATAGATTGTGTTCCACCAGATTTAATAATAGAAAAGGAGTTATTCCTTCACAATTAGAAAGGGACAAATTGAGAAGTTAGAAATCAGGTTTTTAAATAGTGTGTACAGTATAGAGGTTAAGTGTTATACATAATAAAAGTTACTTTTTAGTGCTTTATAGATTGAGAACTGATAGAGTTTAAGTTTGCCTATGGCAAAATAGTAAATATAGATGGTGCTTACTCTCACAGTCACTGCATGAATACATCAATGTTGCTGAGACAATTAAAGCAACAAAGCAACAAAACAGTCTTATATATCATATCATAGAAATAGAGCATACAATCTTTCATGGACTCTAAATAGTTATATTCTGCTTTACCACTAGGAGCAGCAGAGCAGTGCAGTAGATTAAAATTCTACCATTGGATGGCAAGTCTCTCATATACTCCTGCTTCACTGCTAGTGGTAGAGGTGCAGTGCAGCATTTTATATTCTACCACTAGATGGTGCTGTCTCTTATAAACTCTATAGGAATACAGCCACCATGCTCAGCCACTAGGAGCAGCAGAACAGTGTAGTATATTATATTCTACCATTAGATGGCAAGCCTCTCATACACTCCTGCTGCACCACTAGTGGTAGAAGGGCAGTGCAGCATTTTATATTCTACCACTAGATGGTGCTGTCTCTTATAAACTCTATAGGAATACAGCCACCATGCTCAGCCACTAGGAGCAGCAGAACAGTGTAGTACATTTAATTACACTACACTAGTGGATATCATATGATTATGTACTTAGACAAGTGTCTTTTATTAGTAATAGCCCGTGGCTAGTTACCACTTGCACATGCTTTCTACTCTTCGGAGTTCATAGCTTTTCTGATACATGTGTTTCAAACTTGATCTCTAATGTATTAAAGGGGTTCTCTCACCATGCTGCTTGATAGAGCCAGTAGCAGTTTTCATTAATGCATCTCGTCACTTCCTGGTCAGGCTGTGGGTAATTAGCATATAAGATTTGTATATTCAAATTTATGTTAATTTGTTCATCTGATCTAGACTATCTCCTGCTCTGAGGTCCAGAGAAGCTTCAGAGTTAAAGTAGTAATTAGTGTCCTTTGTCTGAAAGATCAGATAACAGTTCTGCAGTCCTGTGCTGTGACCTGTGTGATGAGGTCACTCCCTGCTATCAGATAAGACAAACAGCAGGGAAAGAAGATTTGGCTGAGAGTTCTTTTTGCTCCTGGAAACTTTTTATATACTTTTTTTCCTTGGTGTGTGATTGTTTATCCATGCGATTGGTGGATAGGGGTTAACGTGACTTATATCGTGATTGAAGCACATTCGTTACCACCTGGTGATATAACCTCTTTCAATGTGGATAACCCTGATAGACGAAATAGAGCTAAACAGATTTTTAAACGAGATGCCATGGCTGGGCAACAAGAGAGCTTGGATTTGAAACAAAAAATGTTGGATTTAGAGAAGATCATGTCGCAACAGTTCAGAGTTTGGTGGGACTGTACAACACTTCAACGGTATGTGGATAAAGGTATGATCCCGAGGGGATTGAGATTGACCAAATACCCTACCTTCAAAAAAGATGAATCTTTCATACAAGAATGGAATGATATCCTAAGTGATTGTTCTACTAAACTGATGCAACTTATTATCAGACATGAACATGACACTTTGGAAAAATTGAATGAGTCTTTGAGGGCGGCTAAAGAGTCTATAAAACCTTGTCAACAAGATCCAACGTTTAAATTTTTGGATGAAAAACTTAAAATTAATATATCCAAATTAGAGGAGAATATAATTTCTATTAAGCAATCCAACTTTAATCGGGACTCTTTTGATTACGTTCAAGGTAAAATGTATAAGTGGCAACAAGACACGGTTTCACGGATTTATCCTAAATCTATCTTGAAAAAAAGAATAAATATAAGAGACGGGACAAAAGAGTTGCTTTTCTACCCTTAGAGGAAGACAGTACAGAAACGGGTACTGACACCTCAGATTCAGAAGGATACTTAGATCCCTATGGAAACATGCAGGGAGATACGACAGGTGTTCCTAGATCAACATTAAAAAACGGGAGGGGACTCCGCGGGCAGGTCTATCCAGGAAACGTACACGGAGGGCGGGCAAGAAACACTGGAGGTTATGTACAAAGGTATCAAACCAGGAACTTGCCCAGAATACCCAACAAGTAATGGGATTTCCATCTCATACTCAGATTAGTGACAGCATACAGAATGATGAAAAAAATGTTGATAAAGATTCTGCTGTTTTGAATTCATCTGCATGTGTTCTGACGACCGAACAGATTGATATTTTGAGTAGAGGTTTGAATTATTTGCCTACTATAGATTTTAATCTTTATGAAACTATAAAAGACGTCAACCGTTTCGTGAGGTTGTTGACAGTTACGAAACACTTTTATAAGGAAACGTCAGAATTAGAGGTTAATAATATTTGTGTTGAATCTAAAGATTTTTTTTTTCCCAAGAGTTTTGGAATTAGCAGAGCAGAGGTCGATATTAGTGCTGGAAAATTTGAATGAGGATAAATCTGTCATTGCTAATATATCACCACAAGATTTCGATTTAAAATAAATGAAGAATAGTGATTTTTACCCTAATTAATTCTAGGGCTGCGGTCATGGAAGATTTTCAGTTCCTGGTGGAACAAGAGCTCGGGGACCTGCATCTCAAGCAATCTCGAGGTTATAGTAATATGACTAAGAGTGAGTTTGAAGCAGTGAAACAGTTACTACACACTCCATATGTTATCTTCCGTACATCGGACAAAGGTGGTACTGTGACAGCACTGGATAAAGACCTGTATCTTAGGGAAGTTAACGGAATGTTAGAAGAGGAAGGAGTATATAAAAAAACTCTCAATGGACCCTACCTTTTTTTTGCTAAGAAGGTAGATAGACTTTTGGAGGAGGGTGTTGCCCTCAATGTTCTTTCTCAAACAAAAAGAAAGTATGATAGTCAAATTTCCCAGCACTCCTATTTTTCATGTGCTCCCCAAATT
Organism: Phyllomedusa bahiana; assembly: GCA_025379985.1. Taxonomy (NCBI): domain Eukaryota; kingdom Metazoa; phylum Chordata; class Amphibia; order Anura; family Hylidae; genus Phyllomedusa; species Phyllomedusa bahiana. The sequence continues at coordinate 21,876 of JAODAL010030345.1, read as the reverse complement.
GCATAAGGGGATTTTTCCTCCCCCCTTACGCCCCATTATATCAGGGATTGGCTCCATCTATAAAAATTTAAACACTTGGTTAGATCGACATTTACAATCCTTGGTTTTGAGATCTCCGAGTTTTTTGCGTGATTCCAGGGAAGTTTTGAAGTGTATGGAGGATATCACATGGAGGCCCACGTTCCAGTGGGTTTCATGTGATATTGTTTCCTTATACACTTCTATCCCCCCCACTTGGCACTTAGTGCTCTTATGTGCCAACTAAATAGATAAACCCAATATAGTGACAATCTAAAACAATACGTCTTGTTTGTTACTGAATTTCTGTTAGGACACAATTATTTATTTTTTTATGATTCATTTAATGTGCAGATCCAAGGTTGTCCAATGGGAGCCTGCTTTTCCCCATCACTGGCGAACATTTGTGTGGTTTGGTGGGAGGAAAAGTATGTATACTCTATTGATAATCCATTTGCATCAGACATTTTTTGGTATGGGAGGTATATAGATGATACCCTGCTAATTCGGCAGGGATCGTCTATATTCATACCAAAATTTGTGGATTATGTCAATCTGAATCAAGAAAACCTCAGGTTCACTTATGACACTACTGAGCATGAGATCACTTTTGTGGAGCTCAAGCTTATGGGAGAGTCTGTCAATGGTAAAATACATATTCCCAGTCTCAGGGAATAGTATTCTCAATGCTTCCAGTTGCCACCCGAACTATGTTATCACAAACCTCCCAACTGGAGAGTTTATTAGATCCAAGAGGAACTGAAGTCGTTTGGAAGATTATGAGGTTGAAAAGCAAGTTATAAGTGATAGATTGAAAAGTAGAGGATATAAACAATGGCAAATACAGAAAGGTATGAATAGAGCATAGTGCAGAGATAGAAAAGAGTTAATTTGTATGTCTAAAAAAGAAACAAGTAAGAAAAAAATCTCCGTTATGTTTTGTTACTCAATTTAGCAGGCGGTTTACCCATGTTACTATACAGAAATACCGATTTTGAAAGTGGATCCTACTCTTCGGGAAATTCTTAAAGATGGTTGTAGGTACATATCCAAAAGACCGAGAACAATTGTTAATATGGTCTCTCCAAGTATGGTTCTTAATACATCCCCCCCGTAAGAGGGATACTTGGATTGATGTTAAGGGTACATTTAAATGTGGTACAAGCAGATGTGGACTATGTAAATATATGACTAAAGAAGATCGTTTTGCTTCCTTTGTGACAGGCAAGGAATATAAAATTCGCAGTTTCATAAACTGTCACAGTTCACACGTTGTTTATATGGTGTGGTGCGATTTGTTCAGATTACAATACATGGGTTGCACCACCAGGTATCTTAACATCAGGATCAGTTTCGGGGGCTCAAAACATTTTCAGGATGTTCACCTGGGTAGTTTAGAATATCTGAGGGATATGGCAATAGAATGGGTTAATAGACCCTTGAGTGGAGGAGACTGGAGAAAGACCCTTACAAATAGAGAAGCTAAATGGATCCTTATACCAGATTCCCACAAGGTCTAAATTACAGATCAGAGCTTTTGTATTTATATTGATTTAAATGTAATTTTATTTATGTTGTCATTTATTTATATATTTTTGTGTTGAATATATGTGCATAGGTCTTTTGGTATTATAGAAATATCTGCCGATATCATGTTGTTTGAGAGATTCCACATATAGGGTTAAATATCAGGTGAAAATGGTAATTAGCTGAAAGGTGGAGATATATTGAAGTTTGATGTTACTAACAAAATGTTACGAATAAGGGCTGAGGAACAAGCCTGAAACGCGTAAACTACTATGACTTTGTTTGGATGTTTTTTAATAATGTTTTTACTACATTTCCAATAAAGAGTGTGCTTTTTCAAGAAATTCAATATCCCGTGTACACGAGTGCTGGATGGTATTGGACTTATCTCTATAGCAGGGAAAGAAGAGCAGGTCAGTAACAAGAGAAACCCAAGAGCCCTCAGAGGTGATAAAATCATTTGTAAATCCTCAACAAAAAAAATGAACAAAGCAATAGTTTTGGAAAATGCTCAGTGATTTTAGATATGATGTGTATTAGATTCTTATACCTCATATTTCTCTTTCCTTTCTAGTGACATTTATTGTTAAGGTGTAAAGGACCGAAGCATCACATTCTATCTTCTCACACATTCACTTAGAGGAATATTTGCATGTGGAGCTCTTTTTGGACAAGAACATTGAATTTGACATATTTCATGAACCTTTATTGGAGCGAAGGAGATAAGTTACAAATTGCTTTAATGGAAGGAAATACCCTTCATCACACCCCCATTCCTTACTGGATACAGAGAGCAGCACAGACTGGATGTATCTACCTTCTCCCATCTACAATATTCTATTCTAGAAGAGTCTGACCGTCCACTATATGCTATGTCCCCAATGTCCAATCAATTACATGTTATCTGCAGGAAGAGGAGATGATACAACAATAAGAATGGATATAACAACAGAAGAACATCTCCAGTTCTAGGATCCAGGGTCTCTAAAGACATAATGATCTCACTGTTTCCCAATTATCCTCTCCTTGGTGTTCATCTCTGGTCTGAGCAGGATGATATAACACTTGGGGAGGAAGATACAGCCCAGCAGCCCCGCAGTAGAGGTCAGGATGGCAAATACCTCCACGGCCACCATGTATTTGCCTTTGGTGCTCAGATATGCCGGGATGAAGGAGATCCACACACTGCAGAATAGCAGCATGCTGAAGGTGATGAGCTGGGCCTCATTGAAGCTGGCAGGTAACTTCCGAACCAGGAAAGCCACAATGAAACTCAATAGAGACAAGAATCCCATGTAACCAATAAGAATGTAGAACGCCGTGACGGAGCCTTCATTACAACGTAATATCATCTTCTTGGTGTCAGATTGGAGATCATAGTCTGGGAATGGTGAAGAGGAGATCAGCCAGACTATAGATATGGTGACTTGTCCCATTGAGCAGAAGACAACCAGACCGCTGGACACTCTAGAGCCCACCCAATCCTTTAGCTTGCTCCCAGGCTTGGTGGCATTGAAGGCCAAGAAGACTAAGAGGGATTTTGCCAGAACACAAGATACAGACACTGAAAACAGGATCCCGAAGACAGAGTGTCTCATCATACAGGTTATTTCCATTGGACGTCCAATAAATAACAAGGAGCAGAGGAAGGAGAAGAGCAGAGACACCAGGAGGACATAGCTTATGTTCTGGTTATTGGCTTTCACTACAGGAGTCTGGTGATATTTCCAGAAGATCCCCAGAACAGCACAAGTGACCCCAAAACAGATAATGGAGAGAAGCGTCAGAGAGATTCCCAATCCGTCATCAAATGAAAGGAATTCAATGCTCTTCTGGAGACAGACGACTCTCATCTCATCAGAGTAATGATCTTCAGGACATTTCACACATTCATCTGCATCTACAATATAGAAAAGTAGAAAAAGAAGAAAACCATCGGCAATAAGTCCAAATTTTGGGCAGAGTAAGAGAAACATCATCAGGTAAGGACAAATAACAACATATCAAATATATCAATAAAGCAGAGTCATGAGTACAAGTGCCACAAACCTCAGGACTAGAGATCAGGTCAGGGTGTGTCAGTTACAGAAACTCAAACTCCAATCTTATGCCAGTGATGGTGAGCAGAGTCAGAGATTGGCCAAATTTTCATTATAAAAATTAACTTTCTGGCCCCATCTGAAGATCACACTCACCTTCAGAATATTCCGGATTAAGCAAAACTCAAATGGTCAAGTTTGGTACAATATGTCTGGTGAATCAACTGACTGAGACGAAGAACAGTTTTCAGCATAATGTAACCTACTCAGGTGTGAGGAGGTTATTAATACAAGGTTAGTGGGGGCTCCTATGTGATCAAATTGTGACCCTCATTTATCAGTCTGCAGTATAGCATCATTCTGTACATACATCTGGTTACTCACCTGTGGTGTTGGAGATCTCCCCCTCAGAACATTCTACACAGCTGTAGCAACAGGTGTGGAAACTCGTAGTCACTTTTCTGTATCCAGGTTTACAGCTGTCACTACACACCGACCGAGGGGTCTGCAACCAAACCATCCAGAAGATGAGAAGGAAAGATACACACAAGTGATTGGTGAAGATATTGGAGAAATGATGATGAGCATCGTCTTTACAGTAAATCACCTGTAACCAGACGTTCTGAAAGATTGAGATTGGCTCATAGAGAAAACATGGCAGCAGTGACAGTGAGCAGACACTCACTGAAGCTTCTCAGGAGGAATCTCAGTGTACAGAAGGTGCTGAAGACCAGACCTGCTGAGAGTTCCCAACCTGGATTCACTCTTCTTTAATCCTCCCCCGGCACCCGAGGATGGAGACTGGACTCTTTCCTCCCATTCCAATGCCCTCCTGATCTTATTCTCTACATCTACAAAACCATTGACAGTGCTTAAAATTTTCAAGAAGAAATGAGTAAATGGAATACATTTTTTTCATGAAACCGTGTACAATCGGTGTCTTTTACAGTCTCCTAACCGAAAAACCAGCAAAATGACCATTTGGGCACTCATAATAAAAATTGCAGTAAGAAATGATAATTTAAAAAAAAAATTCAAGAGGACCATTTCTTTTGGAAGAGAAATGTGAAGTAGACCGCCAACTAATCGGTGACCTCGGTAATTGGGGCCACAACATCATCAGAGATCCACACCTGATTCATCTTGATGAAAGTCAAACGATCCACATTATCGGTGGAAAGCCGGATGCGTTTGTCTGTTATCACTCCTCCAGCTGTGCTGAGGGTCTGCTCAGATATGACGCTGGCTGCTGGGCAGGACAACACCTCTATGGCGTGGCGAGCGAGCTTGGGCCATTCATCCATTTTGGATACCCAGAAGTCAATTGGGTCCGGAACATTTCCAAAAACATCGGTGTTGAGAAGCAGATAGTCGTGCACCATGATCTTAAGCTGGTCTCTGTGTGTTGTATGTGTGCCCTGCATTACATGCATTGGTGAGGTGGTAAATAAAGATTGCCAGAGGTCACCCATTAGGCTTCTGCCACATTGCCTGCTGCTGCTGCTGCCGCTACGGCTGCTTGGCACTCTACTGCTGTCACGTCGCTGACGTTGTTCCACCGTGACATTTGAAGAACGTGAAGCAGACGCAACAGATGTCTCCAGTTGATCAATCAACACGGTCTCCAATTCCTGCATTTTACTCTCAATTTGGGTGGGTGGAAGGAAAGTGCTAAGTTTGGCTTTGTAACGGGGATCGAGGAGGGTGGCCACCCAGTAACTGTTGTTCATTTTGATAGCCTTAATGCGAGGATCATGTTGGAGGAAATGGAGCTTACAAGGACTCATGTGAGAGATGGAGCCTTGATTTCCCAAGTCTCGGGGTCGAGGGGCACTAGTAAACTGATCTTCCTCATCTTCCTCCTCCTCCTCAAATCCATTCTAACCTCTTTCCAAGGCAGGGACACTGGTACTGTCGGTGTCCAGCCATACCTCATCTTCCTCCTCCGCTTCCTCCTCTTCAGCTTCAACACAGCCCTGACTTGCCTCAGATGATGTACCCTGAGAGCTGAGGCACCACCTTGCACCAGCCCTGTACCCTGAACCACCACCTAACGAAGACCTATAAAGTTGGGAAACTGTGGGGCATTCTTGATCCTACGGAGAGAAAGGCTCTGTGTCCGCATGTGTGTCCGCCTCCTCCTCCATCACTGCTGGGACCTGCTGTTTCAGAGTGTCCAAGACTTGTTCCAGAACTAAGATTACCACCATGGCTTTGGGATGGTTTGGGTTAAAGTGTTTCTTCTGCTCCCAAACCTGGTAGACAGAAGGCTGGCTGCTAGACTGGCCGCTGCACGGCGTGCAGGTCAAACTGGTGGATGGAGAAGGGGTAGGCTGTGACTCTGGCGGTGGTGGTGGTACTCGGGTGATGGTGGAGACTGAAGCAGAGGCTGATCCTTGCTTATGACACTGAGGGACTTGGGCAGCAGATGAACGATTGGTCTTGGACGTGGCAGAGGAGGAGGAGGAGGAGGCGGAGACAGAGGGTGTGACAGTGGTTGGAAGCCCAGGACCGGTGTGGCCTTTTTTCGCCAAGTGTTCCCTCCATTTCAACTCATGCATTCACTGCATGTGACTAGACATGTTGGTGGTGGTTAAACACTTTAGATTCATCCCTCTACTGATGCGTTTACGGCAAAGGCGGCATATAACATCGCTGGGCGAATCTGAGGCTTGCTCGAAAAAGGCTCAGGCTTGAGAAGTGCTGGAACTTTTCGACGACGATAAGCTAGGAGCGGTGTTTCCGCTGATCATGGCTGGCGGAATCATCTCAGCGGACTTCTGCGACCGCCCTCTCCCTTTTTGAGGTCGAACCTGTACTGACACTACCCCATCGTCTTCCTTCTCGTCCAGTGAAAATGCGCTCGCAAGCAAATTCTGCTGAAAAGACCACGTTGGATCCGCAATGTCATCATCATCACAGGTGACTAACTCTTCCTGACATTCTACATCCTGCGGGCTAGAAGCCACAGGCACTGCAAGGCATTGCCGACCGCTCGGGATTTGTGCCGACTGACCAGCTCCCTTCTCCTCCTCTGATGGCAGCAGTAACTGGGCGTCAGAGCAGAGAAAATCATCCTCTTTGCCCTGTTGATTTTTTGAAATGCCTTCTGACCCCAACCGCATTGTGTCATCAAAGAGGTCTTCAGATCATGGATTATCCACAGTGGTGTGTACATGAGTTGACATTTGGGCATCCTTCGCTTCATGTTGGGCGGATGATGACGATGATGATGACTATATTTGTGGCCGTGCATGGGAGGACGAGGAGGTAAGACTGCTGGATGCAGGTTGCATTAACCACTGAAGAACAGATTGGCGACGCTGTTCGTTACTGAGATTCACAGGGCCCTGACCCAGCGATGACAGGCCTGACGGTCCTGCAACCGACGATCCGCTGGCTTGCGTGTTGTCGCCAGCACTGGAAGGAGCACCTTCTCTCGTACCTCTACCTCCATGTCCTATACCCCTCTTTGCTCGCTTACCACCTGCAGTTCGCTCCATTTTCAGAAAGATAAAAATTTAAAAGGTATGGAATAGTTTTTCACAGTCTCTTATTGAGAAACTGTACTGCAAAGATGGCAAATCACAGGTATTCTTAAATCCCTCTAATTCCCAACAGCCAACTAGGATTAGAAACAGAATTGTTTCTATAAAATATCTGTGAAATGCGGTCTGGTGGAAGAACCGTAACACCAAATCATGTGTTCTTCCTTCAGTCCCTGAGATTTACAACTGCCCAGTAGGACTAGCAATTGATAGTTTTCAACAAACTATCGTACAAGTGCACGATTTGCGCCAAACTGAGACGCACTGAGTGCAATAGAAGTATTGAACAGTTATATGGATTACATATGACGGTTTTTGCACCACTGACAACAGGCGGCAGTTACTATGAAATATCTGTAATCCAATTTGTGTACAAGGGGGCTATTGGCAAAAAACTGGGAAGCACAGACACCAATAGAAATGCAAAAACAAAAGGGACAATTTCACCTCAGTTGGGAGGTCTGCTGGCCAAAAAGGGTTAAAAAAATGCTATTTCCATGTGAGTTCAGGACAGGAGAGACTGGGCTGCACATCATCCTACCTCCATAGGCATTCATCTCCTCACTTGTTTCCGTGTTGGACACATTGCTTTCTGTTACAGCAAGAACCAAGCTGAGGAGAAGGTGGAGGAGCAAGTCCACAGGGTGAGATGGTGAATTATTGTTCTTATCAGAGCAGGATTCCGGGTTCTGCAGCAAATCTACATTCATTTAGCAGCTTCTAATTGAAAAGAAAAGAAGAAAGCGCACAGGACACAAAGGAGTCTGATTGCAGTGAAATCTGAGCCGTGTCGGCTGTCTTCAGATATGTGAGAGAGAGATTGGGAGAGCATTGTGAGGGAACAAAGAAAGAACCTGATTTACAGGTAACAGGAATTCCCTAAGGCTTAGGTGGAAAATTATCCGGACAATTATCCCCATGACTCTTGTTGCAGACGTGTGACCTCCTGATGATGACTCCAACTTCTGCCTACAACACGGGATCTGAAAGGTGTCATTGTCACAATTAGGATTCTCCAGTGAATGATCTCTTGCCTCAGGTAGAGATATCATGGGATGATAGGAAGGTTTGAGCAGGTGAGAAGTTCAGCAAAAGGTGACAAGAGCCTGGACTTATATAAGCTTCTGCACAGGAGAAATAGAAGAAAAATACTAGATACAGGTCACTATATCATCAATGATCATTATTTCTGGGTCTGTAGATTCAGAAGGGGCGTAAATACATAATACAACAATATTACTAGAAACACAACAAATTGTTACAGAGGGGAGAGGACCCTGGCCACAATCTACATGGAGGGAGAAGAAGACAAGAGATGAGGGATGAATTATGTGTATGGTAGCGTACGTCAACAGGTGTATCATAGGGGCAGTAGGAGTAATTTAGGGGCAGCCAGGGTAGTATAGTGGCAGCATGGATAGTGTATGGGCGGCAGGGTGGAGGCTCATGGTGAGAGGGGAAAGGAGACAAAAGATGAGCAATGGACATATGTGTTTTATGGTGTAGGGGCAGCAGAGATATTATTGGGGCAGCAGAGGTATTTTAAAGGAAGCAGGGTTACTATAGGGCAGAAGGGATATTATAGGGGCAGGCAGGTTATTGTAGGGGCAGCAAGGTTATCATAGGACAGAAAGGGTATTGTAGGGGTAGAAGAAGTATTGTAGGGTCTGCAGGGGTATTGTAGCATCTGCAGGAATATTGTAGGGGCAGAAGGAGTGTTGTAGGGTCTGCAGGGGTACTGTAGAGGCAGCAAGTGTATTGTATATGTAGAAAAAACAGGGGTATTGTAGGGTCAGCATAGGCAATGTAAAAAAGGGGCAGCAGAGGTATAATAGAGGCAGCAGGAGTACTGTAGGGAAACAGATACATTGTGGGGTAGGGGCTCCTGAAGGGAGGGGTTCTCTGGTCACTTTTGAAAGTTGTAGGTTGAAGAGTCTGATGTGTTGTGGTCATGCGTTCCAGAGTGTGGATGAAGCAGCATAGCTGCCCTTCTAAGCCGTGACCTATCTGAATGTGTAAGAGGAAAAGAGTGGGCTTACCAATGACTAGACCAGATTTTGACTTTCAGGTGTTGTCCATGCCTCTTACAGGGTGCAGCTAAAGTGTATAATTGACCTTATGGTTAGCTTCAGTAAGTTTGATGTGTAGTAATTAGGTATGAGCGATACTATCGACAAAAGTTGAAATCGGCATGGTTTTTACGTTTATCAGAATTTCAGATAATCGTTATTTGGTTTACTATCACGTCTTTTTCAGCGCTTCCTGTAATTTTGGCGGCCAGCCAATCAGCTCAGAGCATAGAGAGAGGTGAGGGGGATATACGACGTCAGCTGTGGGCGGTGTATGGATCTCATTGGCTGCAAAAATCACATGACCTTGTTTTATGTATGCAACTCCATTTCCTGTTCAGCCTCATTTCTCACTCATCTCACTACAGAGCAACACGTCTGAGACAGTTTTGCGCAAATAGCGCACTTGTCCGATAGTTTGGTGAAAACGATCAATTCCTAGTCCTACTGGGCAGTTGTAAATCTCAGGGACTGAAGGAAGAACACTGTTGATTTTGTCTTACAGTTCTTCCACCAGACCACATTTCACAGATATTTGATAGAAACAATTCTGTTTCTAATCCTAGTTGGCTGTAGGAAATTAAAGGGATTTAAGAATACCTGTGATTTGCCATCTTTCAATAAGAGACTGTCAAAAACTCTTCCATACCTTTTAAATTTTTATCTTTCTGAAAATGGAGCAAACTGCAGGTGGTAAGCGAGCAAAGAGGGGTATAGGACATGGAGGTAGAGGTACGAGAGAATGTGCTCCTTCCAGTGTTGGCAACAACACGCAAGCCAGCGGATCATCGGTTGCAGGACCGTCAGGCCTGTCATCGCTGGGTCAGGGCCCTATGAATCTCAGTAATGAACAGCGTCGCCAATCTGTTCTTCAGTGGTTAATGCAACCTGCATCCAGCAGTCTTACCTCATCGTCCTCCCACTCAAGGCCACAAATGTCGTCATCAGCATCGTCAGCATCTGTCCAACCTGAAGCGAAGGCAGCCCAAATGTCAACTCATGTACACACCACTCTGGATAATCCATGTTCTGAAGACCTCTTTGATGACATAAAGCAATGGGGGGTCAGAAGGCATTTCAAAATATCAAAAGGAAAAAGAGGATGAAAAGGTCTTCTCTGATGCCCAATCGCTGATGCCATCAGAGGAGGAGAAGGATGCTGGTTATTCTGCACAAATCCCGAGCAGTCAGCAAAGCCTTGCAGTGCCTGTGGCTTCTAGCCCTCAGCTCCAGGATGTAGAATGTCAGGACGAGAAAGTCACCTGTGATGATGATGATGATGACATTGCGGATCCAACGTGGTCTTTTCAGAAGCATTTGCTTGAAAAGGCTTCATCCGTGGACGAGGAGGTAGACAATGGGGTAGTGTCAGTTTGGGTCCCACCTCAAAAAGGGAGAGGGCGGTCACACAAGTCCGCTGAGATTATTCTGCCAGCTATGATCAGCAGAAACACCTCTCCTCGCTTATCGCGTAGAAAAGATCCAGGACCTCTCCAACCTGGACCTTTTTCGAGCAAGCCTCTGATTCACCCAGCGATGTCATATGCCGCCTTTGCCGTAAACGCATCAGTAGAGGGAACAATCTTAGGTGTTTAACCACCATCAACATGTCTAGTCACATGCAGTGAATGCATGAGTTGAAATGGAGGGAATACTTGGCGAACAAAGGCCACACCGGTCCCGGGCTTCCAACCACTGTCACACCCTCTGTCTCCGCCTCCTCCGCCATTTTTAAGAAAAAGCGTTCTTCTGCTTCCCATGTATCTCAGCAGCATGAGCAAGGATCAACCTCCGCTTCAGCCTCTACCGTCACCCAAGTACCACCACCACCAGAGACACAGCCTAGCCCTTCTCCTTCCACCAGTTTCAACTGCACGCCGTACGGCAGCCAGTCTAGCAGCCAGCCTTCTGCTCCCACACCTGGTAAACGGAAGAAACACTTTAACCCAAAGCATCCCAAAGCCAAAAGCCTGAATGTCGGCATTGCCAGGCTTTTGGCCTTGGAAATGTTGCCTTTCCGTCTGGTGGACACAGATGGGTTCCGCCACGTCATGGTCCTTGCCTGCCCAAAATATCAGATGTCAAGCAGGCATTTCTTTTCCCAAAAAGCCGTCCCTGCCCTGGCCAGCCACATGTCATCTAAAATCTCCAGCGCGTTGTTTGCATCTGGGTCCTGCAAAGTCCATCTAACCACCGATACATGGACTAGAAGGCACGTAAAAGCCGCTGTATCTCTGTGATAGCTCAATGGGTGAGGTGGGTGGATGTCTCTGGTGATAACGGTTGCTCTCAGGCTCGGCGCATGCTCTTCAAAACTGCAGGGATGGTGCAGGCTTCTTGTCCCCAAGGTCCACTGGTAGCATCACGTGACCAGGGAAACCAGGCCGTGTTATTATTTATTATTATTATTATAAAGTATTTTAAAGCGCCATTGATTCCAGGGCACTGTACATTCTAGGGGGTTACATTCATAACATAAAATAGGTCAAAACGAATACAAAGATGAGTGAATAATGACGATTGGCGCAACAGAGGGAGAGAGGACCCTACCTGCGAGGGCTTACAATCTACAAGGAGGGGAAGGAGACAGGAGGTGAGGGGCAGACATGTTTGTGGAGGAAGTAGTGTTGAAATTAATCTGTCTTGGAGACTGTCAACACACAGGTCAGGAACTGTGGACAGCTCTGAACAATGAGATCGATTGGTGGCTGGGTGACAAGAACCTTGTACCAGGCAAGGTGGTGTGCGAAAATGGGCGAAATCTCCTGGCCGCCCTTAAGATCGGTAGGCTGGAGCACATCACTTGCCTGGCACACGTCATGAGCCTCATCGTCCAGAAAGTTCTAAAGCGCTACCCGGGTCAGGACTGCCTGCTGAGGTATTCTCGAGGTCTGAGCTCACACTTCCGTCATTCGCACCCTGCTTTGTCCCAGCTGGCTGCATTACAGCGTCAGCTCGGCCTCCCCATCAACCGTCTCATTGTTGACGTGGTAACATGCTGGATTTCTACCATCCACATGCTCCAGCGATTGTGGCAGCAGTGTGATGCCATTACGCAATATGAAGTGGTGCATGGCCTGACAAGCAGCGGTGCGGACCGCAGGTTGTTGAGCAATTGAGAGTGGAAGCAGTTGAAAGAGCTCTGCACCATCCTTGGGAGTTTTAAAGAAGCCACCAGCACGACCATGGTGGTGATATTAGTTCTGGAACACTCTGAAACAGCAGGTCCCAGCAGTGACGGAGGAGGAGGCGAACACGGATGCAGACAAAGAGCCTTACTTTCCATCGGATCAAGAAGGCCCCACAGTTTCACAACTTTATAGGTCTTCGTTAGGCGGTGGTTCGGGGTCCAGGGCTGGTACAAGTTGGCGCCTCAGCTCTCAGGGTACATCATCTGAGGCAAGTCAGGGCTTTGTTGAAGCTGAGCCGGAGGAGGAGGAGGAGGAGGATGAGGTATTCCTGGACACCGACGTTACCGATGTCCCTTGCTTGGAAAGAGGTTGGCACGGATTAGAGACGGAGGTGGAAGATGAGGAAGATGTGTTTAGTGCCCCTCGACCGCTCCATCTCTCACATGAGTGCTTGGATGCTCCATTTCTTCCAACATGATCCTCGCATTAAGGCCATCAAAATGAACAATAGTTACTGGGTGGCCACCCTCCTCGATCCCCGTTACAAAGCCAAACTCAGCACTTTCCTTCCACCCACCCAAATTGAGAGTAAAATGCAGGAATTGGAGACCGTACTCATTGATCAACTGAAGACATCTGTTGCGTCCGCTTCACGTTCTTCTCACTGTGCTCTATAAGGGCATTTCTGCGGGTCTACAAGAAGGGCGACATTGTGCACATTAAAGGTATGGACACCATAGAAAAAGACATGCCACCTAAATGCTATCATTCATGGCAATACTGCTACGATCTACAACATGAAAAAGCATGCTATTGGTGTACCACACACCACATAAATGTCACCACCACCACCATACCACACCACCACATATATGACAAGTTGTTGGTCCCTGTTGCAAAAAGTGATAGGGATCTTCAGCCAGTTCCCATGTGCCATTTCCAATACCGGTGTTGTGTTTTGTGTCAAAGTGGCCCCGTAGCAGCTGCTACTGCTGTACCTACTGTGGCTACGCCGTCCTCATGTTTTCGGGTAGTCATTGAACATAATGGATTATTTTAGCCTGTGAATTTTTTTCTGTGACATGTATATCCTAATTGTCTTGCCTAAGATGTAGCACGTATCCATATGACTGTTGTGGATGTTAATTCCAGCTTCTCCAGGCTGTATGGGTGTAAGAATGAAGGTGTTGTTCCTCTCCCATAGAATTTAATGGTCATCGGTGATTATCGACTATCGGTTATCATCATGATTATTGCCGAAATCGACTATCGAAACGATAACAATTGTTGACACTATCGCTCATCACTAGTGTTAATTATAGTTTGCCCATCCAGGCTATCATTGTTGATTATAGCCTCTTGAGAAAGCTGGCGGCGAAACGCGTGTCGAGGCTAATACCTCCTTGGTGACATATCCACCACTTTGGTAATGAATTGAAATATAAGTTTTTGTATTTTTATCACAATTATTTGGTTTGGTGCATTTTTGTATTTCATCACTTGATCTGTTATTTGTATATTTGGGTGAGGGATGTGTCACCAATATTTGTACTGGGGGGTATTTTGTGTTTTTAAATGGTTTTAAGGTTGTTTCAGTTGTGATAGCTGTATTTTTTTGCATTTATAATGTATTTTTTGGAATAAAAATCTTTATATGGTAATTATTGGAGAGTCATTATACTTTATATTGGTACATATAATTGTTGATTGCCCTGAGCAGTGCTTGAACCCATGGAGAAGACAAAATCTGAAGCCTTTAGGGCAGTGGTAAAGGCCAGTCCTGTTAAAGACACTCAAAAATCACAGTAGGAGGTGGGTACCTGCCTTAGCCCCTTGTTGACACAGCATGTATGTACGTCCTGGTGCCAGTAAGGGGCTATGTAGGGGACTTGCTTTTTAACCACTTAGATAAATAAATGGAAAACAGTGTCATGCATTGTACCTCCCTAGTGCAATCAGTTAAAATGGTGGCTGGAAGTTGGTGAGGGCTTCTTTCGCCGCTATGTCTTTTTAAGGCTCTTGAAATGCAGAAAACTGAACCAAAGAGGATAGATGACAATCTAAAGCCAGAACATGTTAGACTGGTGGGTTCTGTGTGAAGACATACAGTTAGGAGGAAGGAGGCCCCTGTGAAGATCACAGGATTCTACGTCCAGTTTAAAAGGTTCAGTAGTATTTACACTGTTTTACTTATTTATTATGAGGGGGAGAATAACCCTCCATATGTGACTTTTCACCCACAGGATACTGTTGGGCTGAGGTGATGCCCTTCTCCTTAATATATTAGAGGCCAGAGTCTTTCATGACTCACAACTCTTTCCAGATGTCCAGCCAGTAAATAATGCAACATACTGTATCTAATAAGACAATCAGTCTTATACAACCACATAAATCTTCAAAACTCCACACACCCACTGACTGTCTCCTCAGCCCTCCACCACATTATAACCTCGGTCTTCTACTTCTGTATCACAGCACAACCTCCTACTGGACACCGGTATAGCACCAGATCCTTCTTCTCCATGGCAATGGCGGCCTTTTCACAGATACCAATGTAAAAAATTCACTGGAGGTCATAGGGAAGACACCAGACCATGGGAGGATGCAGATATTCCACAACCAGCTGTTTATCACAAGGAGGTGAAAGAGAGTTTGCAGCACAGCCAAACAGCAGTGTGGGAAAGGTTATGAAATGCTGGAGTATTTTGAGCGATCGTGGTGAACGATGTGTTCTGCGAGTGTGGTTTCCTTAAAGTGTGTTTCTTTTAAGTGTTGGTGACTTTGAGATTGAGAGGGAGAATAGTCCTGTAATCCTCAGCAAATACTTGTGTTTATTTAATATTGCAAGTACATTTAAAGAATTCTATAGCTGACATATAGTTTATACTTCTAGCTACACTTATTTTGTGTTTAGATAGTTTTATACTTGTAGCTACACCTTATTTTGTGTATAGAGTACACTTTTATAGTATTATTAAAGAGTAGTTAGTAGTAGTTCTATAGTTAGATACATACACTGTTGCTGAGGGCTTGTTGAGTCACGTGGACTGGTCAGGTGACTGGTCAGGGGTGTGGTTATCCATAATCAGCAGAGATAAATAGCACTTGTGTGGGGGTGCTGAGGCTTTTGCTTCTGAAAGAGAGTTTGCAGCACAGCCAAAACAGCAGGTGTGGGAAAGGTTTTAAAGCTGAGTATTTTGAGCGAGTGAACGAGTCTGCGAGTGTGGTTTCCTTAAAAGTGTGTTTCTTTTAAGTGTGGAGACTTGAGATTGAGAGAATTTAGGTTTGGATGAGTTTGAGGGGACAGAATTGGTATTACTTGTTGATAATTGTATTTGTTATTTTCTTGGTAACATCCCTATTGAGTGTTTTCCATGTTGCGAATGCTGTCCATTGCACAATGCTGTGCATTGTGTATGCCATCCTTTGACCAACAGTTTCGAGGGGGATTGCTGCTTGTGCAAGATGTGTGCAACTGCAAATTTAGAGCCCGTATCCTGGATTTAAATGAGCAAGTGGCCACACTGAGATCTATTGCCAATTGGAAGCGGTTTTGATGCCACCAATGAGCAACATGAGGTAGTAGAGCTGGAAGGGGTAGTAGCATGGTAGGTGCTTATGAACATGAGGCAGCGTAGCGGGGTAAACAGTTATGAAAGTGGGTAGATGGGAAGAGTGTTAGGGATGGCTGTAGTCCTGACTGGTACACCCCCAACAATTTGCTAGATTGGCCAGATGAAGGGGATATCAGCTCAGAATTAGCATTACTGCTGTGCAAGACATACCCCTGTCTGCTCAGTAAAATGCGGAATAGGAGGGCGGGGGCAGGACAGTAGACAGGTGCTAGTAGTGGGGACTCCATTATTAGGAGAAACAGACAGGGAATCTGCCACAAAGACCGGGATCGTCGAAACGTATGTTTTGTTAAGCATATCGCGGATTCGGGTTGACAGGATTGCTGGGTGGGGCTGTGTGAAGGATACAGTTTCATGGTGCACATTGGCACAATGACAAAAGTTAGAGGTAGGTGGAGCGTCCCTTAAAATGATTTCAGGGGTTTTTAGGCCAAAAGTCTTAGGGAAGGACCTCCAAGGTAATATTTTCAGAAATATTACCTGTTCCACTGGGCCACACCAGAGAGGCGCGCGGAGATTGTAGAGAAGTGAATAAGTGCTCAAAAAACTTGTGTAGGAAAAGAGGGATTTTGGTTTTTGGAGACTGGCTGACTTCTGTATTGGGTACAGACTCTATGTAGGGGACGGGCTGCACCTTAAATGGGAGGGTGTGCAGCTTATTGGGGGACAAAATGGCCAGGAAGTGGAGGAATATTTAAATAGGGACTGGGGGAGGTGCAACTAACACATATAAGCATGCCAGATGTAGTGAAGAAGATGAGCGGGACTAGGAGGGGAAATTAGGAAATAAAACAGGGGGGTATTAGTTTTAGAGTGGAGGGAGGGGGTTGTGTAACATAGATAAAAAAGATTCAGGGAGAGAAGAAAGGAATAAAAACTGGGAAAATCTTAAAATTGCTGTTGACTCATGCAGGAGTCTGACAACATGTAATAAGATGAACTAGAATTATTACTGTAGCTGAAGGAAAAAATATGACATAGTGAGGGAATAAACTGAGACATGGTATGGACGAGAGCTACGACTGGGCAGTTAACTTGCTAGGTTTATAGTTATTTGATAGGATCGTAAGAGACCGGAAGTGGGGAGGTGTCTGATTCTATTGTAAATTCTGTCTGAAGCCGAACACTGCGGGAAGATATTGGTACAGGGAATGACAGGTGGAATCCATTATGGGTAATATAACATGGGGTGGTAATAACAGTAATAAAATTCTAATTAGAGTCTGTATAGGCCCCCAAATATAACAGAACCCTGGAAGATGTACTCCTCAGGCAAATAGATCAGGCGGTTCTTTGTTTTTTGTTTTTTTTTTGTTTTTTTTTTTTTTTTTTGTGTTTTTTTTGGTGTTTTTTTTTTTTTTTTTTTTTTTTTTTTTTTTTTTTTTTGTTTTTTTTAATCAGAATGAGGTTATTATTATGGGCGTCTTTAACTTGTTTCTGAGACATCAATTGGGAATTCTGAAAACCTGTAGCTCTCATAAAGGAAACAGGTTTTTGACGCAAATAACTAATGATAATTACCTTTGACCAAATGGTTGCAAGAACTGACTAGAGGGAAAGGCCCTTCTAGACTTAATTTGACTAATAGACCTGATCATGAGTACAAAGGTTCAGGTTGAGGGCACCTAGGAATAGTGACCATAATATAATAAATTTCGTTTATGTGCTTCAATAGAGTTTTTTGTCAAGGAATGCCACACAAACACTGAATTTTAGGAAGGCTAATTTTATTCTGCTTAGGGAGGCCTAAACCATATTGACTGGACAAGGTGTTTAAATATGGCAGAACTAATAATAATGGATAATTTTTCAAAAAACATCCTAGGCCTACCACTGTGAGAGAAATGAACGTTTATGGTTAATAGTAAAAAATTAGAAACAGGAAAAAACCCAATGTGGATCAACAGAGATATAAAGGAGGGCAATTAAAAAACAAAAAGAAAGCGTTTCACCCTACTAAAACAGGAGGGCAGTGAGATGGCACTAAGAAGCTATAGGGAAAAAATAAAGTGTGTAAAATAAAGATAAAGGAAGCGCAAAGCTGGAGACGGAAAAGACATATTGCTATAGAAAGTAAAATTAAACCCAAAATATTTTTGAACTATATGTTAATAGTTTAAAAAGATTAATACAGAAAAATGTTGGCCCTTTGAAAAATACTGAGTGGAGAGAGAGAGGGTGATGAGAAAAAAGCAAACCTATTAAACACTTTTTTCTCCACTGTAATTACCGTGGAGGATAGATGAGCTTCTGTTGAACAAGAGGAGATGTGAGGTAAACTCCAACTTAAAAGTTTCTTGTTAACCCAGAAGCAGTGCTAGCTCCGCCTTGGAAGATTAAAATAGACGCAAAATCCGCAGGTCCGATGGCATACACCCACGAATTGTCCTAAGGGAGTTAAGTGTGGTCATAGATAGGCCCTTTTCTTAATATTTATGGACTGTCTAAAACGGGGTTATGTCACATAGGATTGGTCGCATAGCTCAAATGTTGGACCCCCCCCCCATATCACATACATCAAAAAGGGGTCAAAAAAATGATCCATTAAACTATAGGCCTGTAAGTTAACCTATGTTGTAGGTAAAAATGTTTGAAGGTTTTCTCAGAGGATTGCTATCCTGGTGATCTCATGCTGCAATATATGTTATAACGCCGTTCCTGCATGGGTTTATGATAGGATCGGTCCTGTCTGGACTATCTCAATCAGCTTTCTATGTTGGAAGTTCAGTGCTAGACTGGGTATCAGGGTGAGGCACTGGATGTCATTATATCTAGGTTTTTTCTAAAGCATTTGATTACGGAGTGCCACATAAAAGGTTGTGGTAAAATAAAATAGAATGCTGGACTGGGGGGATAATGTGTGCAAATGGGTAAGCAACTGGCTCATGATAGAAAACAAAGGGTAGTAATGAACGGTACGCATACTAGACTGAATTGCTGTTGGATACTAGTGGGGTTTACCACAAGGGTCAGTTTTGGGGCCCTATCCTCTTTAACATTTTCATTAATGATCTTACACAGGGATTACAGTAGAATATCGAGATTCTTTGGCAGACTATGCTATGATCTGTAAAGTAATCCACACCAATAGTGATAATGTGTGTGTTATTACAAAGGGACTGGATAGAGTTGGTGTCCTGGGCAGGGAATTGGGCAGATGAGGGTTTAATACAGCTAAATGCAAGGTTATGCACATGGGAGGGAAAAATTCCATTACATGATTAGACATGTTAAATGGGAAAACACTGGGTAAAAAAGTGACCTGGAGAAGGATTGGGAATCCTAGGTGGGACAGTAAAACTTTACTGTAGCAGCCAGTGTCTGGCGCAGCTGCCAAGGCAAATAGGATCATGGGTGTGTATTTTAAAAGGGGCATTAGAGGTACATGATGAGAACATTTTTCTCCCATTTTTTTTAATTTTTTTTTCTTTATTTACAAAAAACCCCCAAGTCTCTGTGTTAGACCACACTTGGATATATTGTGTTACAGTTTTGGGCACCAATGACGGGAAAGACATTGTAGAGCTTGAACAGGTACAAAGGGGGGCAACAAAAAATAATAAAAGGATGTGTGTGGACATACAGTACCCGGAAAAGGATTAGACAAGATTATGGTTTATTAAGTTTAGAGAGAAGTAGACGGGCTTCGGGGGGGACATAATAAATATGTTTAAATACATCAAAGGTCAAATATAGAGAATCTCTCCCAAGATTTTTGTGTTACCCAGGGCTGTATCTAGAACAAGGGGGCATCCTTTGGTCTTGAGGATCGCGAAAGTTTCTAAATAAACATAGAAAGGATTCTTTTCTGTAAGAGCAGTGAGGACTGTGGAACTTTCTGCCAGAGGACTTGTCCATGGTGAATTCAATAACCGAGTTCAAAAAATGGTTTAGTGCATTTCTGGAGCATAATTAATATAAACAAGTTTTAGTGATCTAGGATTCAGGTCGCATTTTTTTTTTTTTGAGCCATCCAGGATTTTTCTGTGCCAGATGGGAGTCGGGAAGGAATTTTTCCTAAAATGAGGACAAATTGGCTTTATACCTCATTGGGGGGTTTTTGCTTTCCTCTGATCAATGTACCTTAGCATAGCGGCTGTAATGGACTGGACGTTCTTGTCTTTTTTCGGCCTTCAAACTATGAAACTATGAGGTGACCTTACCATCACTATCGTCCTTACACAGTTGAGCTGCCGAGTCGGTGAGAGTCTTGACATCTCCTCCTTGTACTGATTACACCTTAGGTGAATTTATGGATTTGACCTGGATGAAATGCCATATTTCATTAACATGGTGGATTCTAAAGAGAGATATCTAAGGGCAGAGCGTTCTAGGAACATGTCAGTGTGGACATAACAGGATGGAATATCCTTGGTGGTCTTGCTCTTCTCCAGCTCTCATCATAGTCTGTCATGTATGGTCTGTCCATGGTCTGGCATGTATGGTCTGTAATGCATGGTCTTTCCAAGGGCCATCATATATGGTCTGTCCATGGTCTGTCATGTATGGTCTGTCCACAGTCCGTCATGTATGGTCTGTCCATGGTCTGTCATGTATGGTCTGTCCACAGTCCGTCATGTATGGTCTGTCCACAGTCCGTCATGTATGTTCTGTCCATGGTCTGGCATGTATAGTCTGTCCATGGCCTGTAATTTGGTCTGTGCTTTGGTCTGGCATGTATAGTCTGTCCATTGTCTGTCATGTATGGTCTGTCAATGATCTGTAATGTATGGTCTGCCATTTATTTTCTCTCCATGGTCTGTTATACATGGTCTCTCCATGGTCTGTCGATGATCTGTCATGTATGATCTTTCCATGGTCTGTCATGTATGGTCTGTCCATAGTCTTTCATGTATTGTCTGTCCATGGTCTGTCATGTATGGTCTGTCCATGGTCTGTAATGTATGGTCTGTCATTTATTTTCTCCTCATGGTCTGTTATGTATGGTCTCTCCATGGTATGGTATGTATGGTCTGTATATGGTCTTTCATATATTGTGTGTCCATGGTCTGGCATGTAGAATCTGTTTATGGTCTATCATGTTTGGTAACATGGTTGCCTGACCATGAATGTATGAGATGATTTGATGCAAATGGCGGTATTGTAATGGTGGTAGAAGTCTCCTGCTCCCCAAGACCTTTACTGGTGAATCAGACACAGCTGATAAACCCATGAAGACCAATACCCAAGAACAAGAGAAGATGGTGAGTCTCATGCCTATGAGAGGTCATCACAGCCCATGAGGAGAAGCTGCTGAGAGTCAGGGACATTGTATAGGACATCAGAGCACAATAATTGTGGGGAAAAGGAAGTCAGATAACAAAAATCAAGACAGTTGTAAACTGAGGTTCTGTCCTTCATGTGAGCTGAACACTAAAAAGTGAACATGCCCTGATAGCTCAGGTAACTCACCTGGGTGAAATCTTGGTGCCCGTGGATTTGACTGTCTTTGATAACAAGCTGGTGGCCCTCAGGAGCTGAGATGTTGAATGTTCCCACATCAATAATTTGAGCATCTTCTGAAAAATTGTACTCGTCCAAATTTTAGAACCTTTTTGATTGAAAAACAAATTCTGGAGATCAAACTCTCTGGAAACCTCTCCGTCTTCATTAAAATAAATTTCCTCACCAAGCGGGAAGTAAAACAGATCCTCCTCAGGAATCTATTAAGCTGAAATAAACAGCCCAACGCAGACACTGACTGGAGTTCACAGGGACGACTGGTGCCGCTGCCAGACTTACACAAATCCTCCTCTCTATAACAAGACGATCATAAATACTCTTACCCTTTTTAGTAATATGGGGGTTATTCCCAAACAACTTTCCTCAAGTCTGTTTAGCTTAAGGATCCTAAGAATTTTTTTATTTGGGCTGCTGCCCTCAAATTACCAATTACCCAAAAAACCCTC
>JAODAL010030344.1:0-50093 GCA_025379985.1 Phyllomedusa bahiana | reverse complement strand
CGGAGGGGACGGGGAGGTGAGGGGACCCGGACCCGACTCGGGAGGGGCTCCGCGGGGGAGAGGACACGTTCGCCTGCAACCCAGGACAGTGGTCGCAGGGGCATCCGTGACAACTGCATCACCATTAACCAGTTCCTGACCATCCCACCCCCCTTTACTCTCGCATTTTCTTTTTCCTTAGTACATGTGGGTTTGAATGGTATAATGCTTTCTCAAACTCTGTTATTCTACTAATTTTTTCACCTTTTCGTAATATGTAAGGCTTTATTATTATGTAATTTTTACATCAGATTTCTTTAGCATATCAGGGAAAATGGTAAAGTGGCAAAATAGTCTGCTATTTACATTTATTTATTTATTTATTTTTAACAGCAAAAATGGCACAAAAATAAGGTTCAGAATTGTGTCACTTTTCTGTTATGAACATTCATATAAAAATTAAATAAAGTTTTAGGGTCGTCAAGGGTGGAGCTAAAAATTGCAGTTTAGGCCGTCCGTTTTTTCTCTACTATTTTTTTTGTGCTTTTATTTTATTTATTTTTCATATTGTGCCCCCTAAAGTTTAGAAAAAGACGTGTGTTGGACATTTTTCATAAAAAATGTTTTTGCTTATTTTCCCTGTAAATGGGCCTGAAATATTAGCCCCAGTTAAAGAACAAATACACATCTGAAGTCATTGAAGAGCTAATGTGGGTCTGATAAGACCCAGCTGCTTCTGCAGTCACCAAGTCCCGGTGGTCAAATAACCGCAAGTAATGTCAGACTTCCTTTATTATGGCCTACCAGAGGAGTTGAATCTGGGGACCCAACCCAAAACTACTGTTCGTTGCCTCCCTTCCTCAACCACGTGCCCGGTGCCCATGCCTAGTCTCCTATCAACTGATACAGACCGGGGTGATCACATCATCAAACCAGCCTGTAATCAAGATGGGGTGCTGAGGTTTCTGAGTCTCCTTCACCTAACTGAGGTTGGGCTGAAGCAGCAGGACAGGTGGTAGTAAACATAAGTGTTCTATAAAGATGTATACCCCCAAATTATACATTTTATGTTAATAAAAATATCCAAAATGCTATAACACAAAGTTCTACGTATAAAACCACTAAATAATGGTCATACAGTTACCAAATAACACCACTCACAAAGCCAGAATCCCAAAGCCTATATTTTCAGCAATTCCACTTGCCCAAATACCACTACATCATGACCACACATCACAACCACATATATTCTTAATAATACCACCACATTTCACTAGTACATAGTGGCTGAATTATACTGCCATATTATGACCATATATCACCACCACATAGTGAATGAATAATTTCACCATTCAGTTACTGAATAAAGACCATTACACTACGACTAATATTACTGCCATATATTGACCATACAGTGATTACTGTACCAGTTCTATACAGGGGCTCTGCATTCATATATAATTTGTTTTAGTCTAAACTGGGAAAAACAAACATACATCAGGAAGGCAAAAATATTTAATTTTAAAAAGACCAATTTCCCCTTATTGAGGGTCGCATTACAGGACATAGACTGGGAGCAGTTATTATCTAACTTTGGTAGTGATATGTGGTCATGGTGTAGTGGTATTTGTCATTATGTGGTAGTGATATGTGGTCATAGTGTGGTGGTATTATTAAGTCACTATTTGGGAGTGATATGAGGTCATGTTGTAGCGGAATTATTCAGTCACACATGATATGATATTTTCATGGGTGCGGAATTATTCAGTCCACTATGTGGTGGGGATATGTGGTCCATAGTGTTGGCATCATTTCATTCACTATGTCTGGAGATATGTGGTCAGGATGTGGCGGATTTGGTCTAGTGTGAAGTCATATAATCATCCTGCAAAAGTTGAAGTGACTGGCCCAGGGCACTATACAGGTGAAGAAGACAGCGAGGTAAAGTGGACCCCTAAAATCAACTCCTCTGGTGGGCCCTAAACACCCCAGTCCGACACTGTGCACCTATCAGACTTTCATGGCATATCCGAGTGATATGCCATCAAAGTCTATATTGGACAGACCCCCATTAAAGTTCTCCTCCCTTTCCTCTTCAACCTGATGTAGTATGAAATAAAATACTCCATGTAATGTTTCCCCCTTTAAACAACATTGCAAAAAGCATTCAAAAACGTAGAAGAGGTCGAGGAGAGCATCTACAAGGGAAAAGAACCTGTGAGGTAGAGTCAAGGATGCATTCAAGAAGTATGAGGTTTTAAAAACCCTGTTTAAGCTTTCCCTTCTTTGTTACACCCCCTGGAGTTGACATTCACTGAAAATAAAAAAAAGCTGAACTTTTTGCAATTAAATGCAAAAAAAATCCACTTTCCATTTTTTTTTTCAGTTTCTGGGTCTTTCTTCTATCATTATCCTACATACAAATAATTTTTTTTGTAATTCATCAGAAAGGCTTTATCTCTAGCCACTAAACATGTTCCTTTCACTTATCTATCTCATCAGCTACATTTTTTATTTATTTTCTTTTTCAGTCATCTATTGTGATTGTTCAGTTCACAGTGTCTCAAAGCGCTCTGCCAGGCCTAAATCCATGTTTTAGACATCCCTTTTTCCGATATCAATGATCCCTCATTATTGCGTATATTGCTTTATTGTTAGACTTGTTTTTTTTTAGGTGGGGTTAGTAAGTGTAACCAGTGGTAAATTATATAAACCTGATCTCCCCATGTTGTACGGTCATGCTATATATGGTATATGTTATTATTGTGTGCTGCTTCGTTGCCTATCCTGCATCATAATATATTGTATGTTTTTGATGACTAATTGTTAATAAATCTTTCTCAAACAAAAAATCTGTGAACTCAAAGAATGATGCATTACCACATCCATCAATAGAGATCAAATAAATAATTTATGTGGTATCTATTGACATTTCACTTACAATAACTAATTTAAATGATAGATGCAAAAGTAAAAAAGCATCTAGAACTCAGCCCATCAGTATTACAACAATCTTATTCCTTGTAACATATGTACACTTATATGAGTAGTTAAGAAAAGTAGGAAAATTTTAAAAATAGAGATGGTGGAACATTGCTTACAATTAAAGGTGGTGTATGAAATTTAAAAATGTTTCCCCAGCAATAGCACCTTCTGGCTCGTGCCTTGCTTAACTACATGCCTTTTACCTGGGCTTGTTGTTTGGAGTTCACAGCATTCTCTGTGCCAACCAGCAGAGCATTGGTTAATCTGATCTCAGCATTAGCAGCTGATGCCCATTTCCCTGTCTGGCTGACTATAAAAACCAGCCTCTGCTGTCAGACAGGGCCTGAATTATCTGAGTATAAGCCAGGTTCTTGCTCTGTGTCTCTCTGGCCATCTATATTCCTGGTCTGTGTCCTGGTATAAGTCTGCAGATCCTCTGGCGTTATTCCTTGTCCAAGTCTGCAGTTCCTCTGGTGTTATTCCTGGTCCAAGTCTGCAGTACCTCTGGCGCTGTTCCTGAACCAAGTCTGAAGTTCCTCTGGCATTATTCCTAGGCCAAGTCTGCAGTTCCTGTGGTGTTATTTCTGGTCCAACAGCAAATGGAGCTCTTTTGAAACATTACATCACCCATTGTTTGTATCTGGCATTGTTCGTTAGCCTTATTAAACACTTCTTGTCAAAGTACTTTTTAGATCTACATAAACATATTAGGACTTTGTGGGATTAGTTATATGTTTCAGTGGTACCATTTAATCAAATATACCATAAAATGTTTTGAGAAAACAAAACAAAAAATATTTGTAGGATAGAACAGAAAAAAAAATGCTATTATTTTTAAACTGAATGCAGATATGGGGAATTTGTTATGGATTTTGATGTAGATTTTACTTCTGCTTTTTTCTACATTTAATTTAATGGGGGACGGTAGAATCTGCACTTAAATATGTAGACAACTCTTTCCTGTGGATTTTGAATTCTACCATTGAAATCAATGTAAAAAATCTTGAACCAAAAAGCTGAAGCAAATTTCATTGTTTGTGCATTTATTCTTAGGGTTTACTCTTTACAGAGTTTACCATATAGTACAATTGACATGTTAAGTTTAGTATGCTGTTGTTGTGATTACAAAGCACTCCCAATTGTATATACAGTTTTTTGACACATCTGCATATAAAACAATATTCGGTATCTTATCAAATGAAACACCCCTCAATTTTTATGATAATAATAATAATAATAATCGTTATTTATATAAGCGCTCACAATTCCACAGCACTTTTACAATTTGGAGGGTGTAGGTACACGACCAAATAGACATCCAGTTGCACAATGAAAGAAGCCACTTACCCAGATGAGGCAAAATGGGAGAGGGAGGGCCCTGCTCGCAAGAGCTTACAATCGATTAGGGCGTATGGGTGAGACCGAAGGGTTAAAAGTGCTAGATTTATAAAATGGTCCAGCCATGTGACATAATAATGGGTTTTTTATGTAGAATTCAATGGACCCTGCCACCCAGGACAGTACTTCAATAGCGATAAGTGCCAAAATAAGTGCGCTGAGAGATTTAGAGGGGTGGGGGGAGCTAGCATTAGGGATTCTGGTTAGCCAAGTGAAAAATGTATTCTCAGGCCCTATTAAAGCTAATGAAGATTCTGAGTGTGCCTATCAACCGGCGTTAGAATGTACCAGAGAAACTGGTGCTGCCATGTGAAAAGTCTTGGAGACGTTCATGGAGGATCAGATGATGAGGAATTAATCTTTTATCATCAGCAGAGCGGAGAGGAGCGGTAGGTAGTAGAAAGAGATGAAGGAGAAGATGTAGGGAGGAGCAGCACTGTGGAAAGTTATGAGTGATGAAGTTTATGTTGTATTAAATACTAGATGGGCAACCTCATGAGTACACAGTGTAGAGGCATCAGTAGAGAGGCTGGAAAGACAGACAAGTCCTGGGGGCTGCATTTCAGGACAGATTGGAGAGGGAAGAGTTTACAGAGAGGGAGACCGATAATCAGGGAGTTTACAGTAGTCACGACTAGAATGCATAAAGAGCAACACTTAGATTTTGAGTTGTTTCCCCACAGTGTGAAAAAGGAACGAATCAGAGAATGTTTCTTGAGTGCATAGCACAGATCACAGCAAGGGACTGGATATAGGGGTGAAAGGACACATCAAATCTAGTACTAACCGCAAGACAACCCGGCCTGCAGCCTAAGTTATGGTGTGCCACACACGAGAACAGAATGGCAGGTAAGGTCGTTATAGATGGCAGGATGACTAAAGGTTCAGTTTTTAAAAAATGAGGTTTTAGTTTAGGATACAGGGAGGCATGATTCACAGGAGACACAGACAGACAGTCCCCACTGGTGTTTTGTAGCAGAGCGGAGGGGATTCCTCCCGGGAGGAGGTGTATAGTTGAGTTCATCCGCATAGAATGGTACTGGAACCAAATCAGCTGAAAGTTTGGTTCCAATTGGTCTGTGAAAAGAAAAAAGGAGAGGACCAGAACAGATCCCCTGTGGAACCCCACCTTCAAGAGACGAGGAGAGAGGTAGAACCTGCAATATGAAACTGAAGGAGCGGTTTAGAAAGTAAGAATGAGAACCAAGCGAGAGCGGTACCTGGAGACCAATGGGTGCTGAGCAAGCTGAGGAGAAGTATGGTGATCAACCGGGTTAAAAGCTGCAGATGATCCCGAAGAAGCAACAATGAGTAGTTGGCCCTGAGATTTAGCAGTGAGGAGATCCTTTGCATGACTATGTAGTTAGAGCAGTTTCTGTGGAGTGTAAGGATTGAAAGAAGAGTTTAGGCAGAGAATAAGCGATTAGGCGAAAGTAACCAAGCAGTTTCCATGAGTTTTAAGAAGAAGGGTAGGTTAGAAGACCTGGTCAGTAGTTGGGTAGTTGCCTGATGGGTCCAGAGAGGGCTTTTCAGTAAAAGGATTTATAACACATGTTTAAAAAAGAACTGGAAAGATCCCAGTGGAGAGAGAGAGGTCACAGTTGCGAATTATGTGAGGAGACAAGTTTAGAAATGGACGGACAGGTGGAGAATGGGTCACTAAAGGCAAAGTGGTGGAGCGCGCCGAACAGCAGAACATGACACTCTTCTTCCTTCTCAGTCGTCGGGATCAAAGCGGAGTAACTGGGGGATTTGCGGATGGACCAATGGTGCGCTTGGGGTTTGAGATGAGTGTTTTTTCCGGATTCTGTCAGTTTTCTTTTTAATTGAGTGTGGCCAGATCTTCAAGCACAGAGTTCCAGTGACCGAGCCCTGACTTTAGGCCTGAAAGGGAGTGGATGGTGATCAAACAGAATGTTTAGGGTTGATTTTGGTAAGGCTTAGATGAGGAGTTGAAATATTTTTGTTTGCACAATGCCGAGCAGAATGGTATATCCGAACATAAATTTGGTAGTGAGAAAGTCTGCAGGTAGCTTTGCTTTCTCCAACAGATCCTCAGCACACCAGGGCATCGCTGCAGAAAGCGAGTCTGAGGCGTGTGCCCAATGCTGCGGCGTCTGAGACTCTGGATGGGTACGTGTGTAAGAGGTGCTATATATCCAAGGTGGTTGTGAAGTTTCATTATATTGTTGGATGCCAGTCAGGCAGGAGAGGGAGGAGATTGGGGGCACTGAGGACTGTATGGTGTCTTTGAGTTCCTGGGTGTTAATGGAGCGGATATTTCTAAAAGGGTGGGGCTGGTGTGTCCAGAGGTGGGTGAGAATTAGTAATAATGAAGGAAATAAGGAAATAATCAGAGATAGTATAGGAGAATAGTAAAGTTTTAGGAATTGAGAAACATTACGAAAACCAGATCAAGAAGTTTCCCATCCTTGTGGGAGGAGAGTCCTGTAAACTGAGATAGCTGAGGGAAAGAAGTTAGTGAACGGAACTGAGAGGCAAGGGAGACTTTGGGTTACAATGGGGATGTTAAAAATCACCCATGATGAGTTGTGGGTATTTCAGTAAGAGGAAATGAGGAAGGCCAGCCAGCAAAATGATCCATACTGTTAAGGTGAGGCCGGGGGGGTCATTACACAACTGCGATTTTCTGAGGGAAATGGCTGAAAGAGTCGAGGGTATGAACCTCAAAAGTAGGGGGAAAGTGAGTGAGGGTGTAGGAGGAATACCCTGGTATATGCCGTGGGGAGAAAGGAGTACGCCAACACCTCCACCCGCCTGTTCTCTGGCTGGGGGTGTGGGTAAAAAGGTAGGCCCGCCATAAGTAGAGCGGCAAGGGAAGCGTTTCAGATAGCTGGAGCCAATTTAGTAAGAGGTAAGGGTTGGAAGGGAGTTAGAGAGGAACAGGTTCATGAACACATGAAGTTTGTTACCGACATATATTGTATTATATCTTTTCATTGGACAACTATTGAAGATGGACACTTTTTAAATACAATGTAAAGTTGTCATTTATAGCTGTATCACATGTAAAATTCAGGGTCCACCACGCATGTTTCTCAGTCAGTATTTCAAACAGTTTGCGGATTTACAAACCATCTGAAACCGACAAGTAACCATCCCCATAGACTTTTAAAGAAAATACGTTCAGCAGTCCAAACACTCTTCCATTAGAACCTTTCAAGGGCAAGGTTTGATAGGGGAACTAGGAAGGTAGTGCTGGACCCTTTAATCTCTTTCTGCCTCAAAGCAAGATGCTGTGACAACACACAACCATCTCGTGGGGAGCGCGATTGGTTATGAGGGAGAGCACCCCATACCTCTTAATTTAAAACCAAACGGCTCCCTGCCACAGATTTGTATTGGTTAAATGTCTCAGATTTGAGATATTTCTTGTCTCAGTCAACGATAGCAGGTGTCAGCTGTAGTACACAGCCAGCAACCAGCATGGACAGTTGAAACCAGAATTTATTACACATATAAAAGACACCATATTATGTTTTTCCTTTCACTATCCCTGACAATGAAATCAAAAAACCTCTCCTTAAAAACCAAATCATTAGGTCAAATTAGATACCAAAATTATTCCATAATTGGCCGGTGCCCAAATTAGAACAGAAAATGTTTAAGGGCATATTTATTTTACTTCTGCAAAGACTAAAAGTTACATACATTTCAATATGATTTGGTATCATGCTCTTAAACTGTATGACTTATCAAACATGTTGGATATCCTTCCAACAAGGTTCTCAAATAGTTGGTAGGAATTTTGGCCCATATCCTTCTGAACAGAACTGGTGATCTAGCTAAAGTTTGTAGTGTCCAATGCTCACATCTCCTTTTTTTCACTGGAGTTGGATAGGCCACACATTTCTATAGGATGAGATCAAGGGCGTTGTGATGGCCACTCCAAAACCATGACTTGGTTATACTTAAGGGAGGCCACTATGTAACCAGTTAGGCAATGCTTCTGTCCATTGTCCATTTGGAAGATCCATTTCCACCCAAGCTTTTAAACTTTTTCCTGGTGTTTCTGCTGTCTGAGATGTAGCTTCAGTATTACCACATACTCTTTTTTCCTCATAATGCCATCTATTTTGTGAAGTGCATCAGCAGTCCCTCCCTGCAGAAAAACAACCCCACATCCATTATGCTGGCCACCCTGTGTTACACAGTTGGATGGTGTTTCTTAACTTCTAAGCTTTCCCTTTTTCTTTCCAAACATAAAAACGATGGGTCAATAGGCCAAACAGTCCCCAATTTTATGTCGTCAACCACAGGAACATGTCTCCAAAAATGTAATCTTTGTTCCGTGGGCAGTTCAAACTTTTAATCCCCTGTGGCTTTTATATGTTTCTTTTTGGATAATGGAGCCACCTTCCAACCCATGTTGTTCAGTACCTCGTTTCAGTCACTGGTGATAATACACAATCTTCTTACCCTTTTCCCCGTCAGCATCTTCAAAGTTTCTTTTGGCTTTTTGTTCTTGGGTTGATAGCCCATGTCAACCAAAGCATGTTCATCTTTAGATACAAACCAATCTCCTTCCTGATTGGGTATGTTGGCTGGACATTCCCATCTTGTTTGTACTTGTGTATAATTTTTTTTGTACAATGAACAAGGCACCTTCAGTATCTGGAAATGCTAACCCCAGAATGAATCCAGACTTGTGCAAGACCAACTATTCTCTTCTTGATACCGTGATTGACGAATTTCTTTAGACTCTCTCTTACACATAGAAGCATTGTGTTTCTGGTGTGTCTTAAAATACATCCACAGGTGTTTTGACTTTGCAGAAAGTAATAAAAATGCCTTAAAACATCTCTCTCATTATTCTGGCATTTGGCAAATATAAATAATTATGGTAATGCTAATTAACCTAAAACGAGTAAGGATTATTATAATTTCATGTCAGGCACGCATTTGTGCATTTTTATAAAATGTATGTAAACTTCTGATTTCAGCTATATAGAGCAAGGACTAAGAAAAATGCAAAAGTTTTTGATGTTATCCCTTGTAGATGCCTGGTGGTTAAATGAAGGTACATAGGTTTACAAATGAAAGTTTGTAA
This sequence comes from Phyllomedusa bahiana, assembly GCA_025379985.1. Taxonomy (NCBI): domain Eukaryota; kingdom Metazoa; phylum Chordata; class Amphibia; order Anura; family Hylidae; genus Phyllomedusa; species Phyllomedusa bahiana. Next base: position 40,660 of record JAODAL010030344.1, on the reverse strand, counting down.
TTGGATTGAAAACTGGCTTAAATAAAGTACCCAGAGAGTATAAGTAAATAATTCTTACTCTGAACATACCCAAGTCCACTTTAATTTACCTTATTTATTAATCAAATAGATGATGGGATTAAAACACCTTTTATTTGTGTAGATGAAATAAAATATGTAGTGTAGTATAATTTCTGGCAGATGGTCATAAATAACAAACCAACTTGAACATCAAGGGACGAATTTATTAATATTGTCTAACACTTAGACAATGTAAACTTAGACCAGACAGTCTTACAATGCGACACATTTTTGATAGTGTTAATAAATCTAGCATATGTTAGAACCGTCCACTCTAACTTTTACATCCTCCTAAAATTACTACTACTAGGCTTACTTTAATGCCACTAAATAGGTACAATTTTTTGACACAATGGTGTATGTAATATCATGTGGCCACACTTCCTTTGCTGTGGCCACATGCCTTTGTCAGATGAAATGCAAAGTGTCTAGAAACTTCACTACAAATGTGTCCCAATGAGTGTTTGGGCATCTACTTGCAAATGAGGTTCATTGTGGATAAATTCAAAATTATATAGCTGAATACTAATCTGCATACATCATATGTCTTAAGGGGAGAAAAATTGGTAGAATTAATAGTAGAGAAGGAGCTGAATGTCTTATAGATAATTGACTACATAGCAGCATGCAATGTCAATCAGCAGCTTCTAAGGCCAGCATGAAATTGACATGTATTAAAAGAGGGGCAATTACTCACGAGGACAAGGATGTAATATTACCGCTATATAAAGCATTGGTGCAGCCACATCTGGAATATACACATGTATGTATAAGACATATTATTTTTATGGGGTCATTATGTGGCAATGTTATGTTCATTATATCCCAGAAGCACATTGTGTGGCAATGTCATTTTCAAGAGCTGTAGTCTTCATAAATTCATAGCCTTCAAATGGTGCAGTGATGTGCATGTCTGACTGCTGTCCCATTAAAATACTTCCTAAATGCTTTATCAAGGTGGAGGAACAAGGGATTCCGGACTCTTATTCTAGTAATGGTAGAGTTCCTATTGTAGAACCCTAATCTAGCAGTCGTTAATTACCTGCTCAACAGAGTGATCAATGACAATTGTAGACAAAAGTCCATTAAGCAAATGTTGTAACAGAAAGCTGAAGAGCTTCATGATTACTATAGGGGCAGACTGTAGGAAAACAAAATCCCTTGAAGTTTTTATGCTATAAAGAGCGTTGACCATGTTCTTAAAAAAAAAAAAAAAAAAACCAAATACCCAACAGAATATTTATTTTCATAGACATATAAAACCCCTTAAATCTGGATAAAATGTATCCATGGAATAGAACCATAAAAGTCTTATACAATAAAACTTTCAAAGATTGTGTGATTCAATTCTAGCTTAAATTTTTAAATTAATATGTGTTTAAATGTATAGGCCCTAGAATTACATAGTCAAGAGAAATATCATGTTGCTGAGGGGGGGGTATTACAACAATTGAAAGGTGCGCAGTCAAGTCAAACTGTTATGACCACTAGCTAACATATATAGATTCAATGTGGTGTGGGGGGGGCTTATGGACAAGAAGCAAGACAGCTGGAAGTGACTTAAAAATGACCTGATAAGGTTGTCAACCAGTACTAAGCCATGCTGATTGCAAGTGCATCCCACCAGCTGGAGGGGTTGGGAGAGGCTACCATAGAGTGAATACAAAAAAAATTGGTTTGTCCCACAATCCAACTGACTGGGTTCAAGTCTGGAAATTTTGAGGGCCGAGGTAATACCTGGAAGTTTTGGTCATGCTCTTTCAACCAGTGTTGCACATTTCTAGCCCTTTGTTATATTATTTTCCTGAAAGACATCTACCCCACAATCAGCATGTATGGTTATACATGATCTGGAAGGGTGGATTTATACACAAATTGGTTGATAGTGCCTTCCACATAAATTGATTAGTCCCAAAAAGAAAAGCCACAAAAAACATTCCCCAACCAGACCATAATGCTGCCATCACCAGCTTTTCTTCTTCCAGTAATGGTTGCTAGTTATTTGTTCTCTGATGTTTCCTGCCTGACACACCAACGTCCATCCATTGGTTAAAGGAGAAAACATGGATCACTGAAGAAGGCAACCTCTTGCTAATCAGCAGAGGTTCAATCCTCATAATGCCGTGAAAAGTGAAGCCGTTTTATTAGCAGATACGCAGTAACTGTCCGTCTGCATTGGAGCCCCATATGCAGTAGGGATCAATGAACTGTTGTTTTAGATATACATCTGGTAGCCACTTGGTTCACTTACGTGTTGAGTTGCTCCACTGTAGCATGTCCTTCATGTACCTTCGTAGTTGACATTCATCTCTCTCTCAGTTGCATGTGTACTCTCGGTAGTGGTTTTTATTACGTTGTATTTTCACAATGGTGCCCTTTGTTCACTCATAATACACTTTCACCACAGCAGTACATTAACAATTCACAAACTGCAGTTTCAGAAATACTGTCATCTCTGGCCAAAAATCTCATAAACTGGGAACAAAAACATTTTTTTGTTCCCAGAAATTTTGACCTAAAAATTGAGTGCCGCTGAGTCCAAAAATCCCATCCATTTTGTTCTAGCAGCTCTAGTTTATGAGATGTTGATTACATAATTCTACATTGTTCTTGTGATTACTTAAAAATAAATATGTAGTACAAATGAATATATTTAAATGTTTTCATGCACATTCATGTTTTTGTTTGCATGTGTTCTATAAATGTTCTAACTTTGTCTTTTCTGTTTCACCTGAATTTCCAACATTTCTTTAGTAAAATATTGAGTGTCATTTTCAGAATCAGCTCCCAAACACACTCAAAACAGTTCCAACTTTTGAGGCACCAAAATGAGAGCTTCTAAGTGTAATCAGCCCCATTTTGGAATTCTGATAAATCGCCTCTTTTACCCATGACAGTGATAAGGAAATCAATAAATTCTATAGTTCTATAATTCAGGGTTAAAAGTCTTGAACTTTCGTATGATCTGTATTTTTTTTTCATAAAACGCTTGTGTCCTTGTTATTGTTTGAGAGAATATCAGACACAGACTCCAACAAAGGTGGTAAGATAATATTATCTTGGTTTTACCAAGGACTTGTAGTCATGGTATGTTACATAAGTACTCGTGTCAATCAGATTTGGTTTTGTTCCTGCATGCGCATAGCAACACTGACCTTTAGAATCTCAATCATTACGTCCAAATAATTCGAGTGTGAATTTAGTACGGACCATAAAGATTGCTTATTAATGATATCAATGAAGGTGATTTGTTATAAACATTAATATTATAAAAGAGGTGTTACTAACAAAGATGAAACCAAAAGACATACATCTGTTTTGCATAGATTGCTTAGTATTAATAAAACTGCTTGCCAAGCTCTGAATAAAGGGGAAAGGATATACCGACATTTTGGGAAATGTCTCTTGTAACTTTCACAACGATGTATGGTGCACATACACATTTGGAAAGGTAATTTATAAATCATTTGGACACTGCACAGAAAAAGCTGGGGGATATTTTAGTTTCCCATATCAACAGCAATTAGGGATATATGTGTAGAAAGCCTGTTGCACACCTCATATATCCCCCAAGCCAGCACACTATACGTGACTTCCTTCATGAGCTAAGCGCTGCCGACGTCAAAGGGGGAAGGGGCTTTATATCGGACTTAATTTTTATTTTGATTTCTAATAAAGGAAAGTTTGGGGGGCCCCCCCTAACTTCTGATATATTCCCCTCCGATATAACTGTAATTTTTTGATGAACACATTTCATTTTCAAATGACAACTGGGGCAATTTAAAAGCGTAGAAAATAATTATAATAAATTTTTTATCCTGGCATTCATTTTTTCCCTTTCTTTTGAAAGGGGAAAAAAAATGATTTCGATTTTTCCCCACAATTTTTTTCGTTTTTGGAGGGGCATTTAAAATTTAAATTTTGTGAGCGTGTTTTGCAAACAGATGCATTTTTTCATGACTACTGAAAGCTTATGTCTGTTTTGCTTGACACATTATAAGTCTCCTGTTTACTGAATGATTCTGGAAATACTGTTTCTAGGTAATGGAACAAAATATTGTCAAGTTTTACCAGCGGCCCCCGCTAGCACCCACGCGTGCCCGGGTTTCCTGTGTCCCGGGTGCTGCTGCGACATCCCCGGTGTCCCTAATCTCGCACGCAGTCCGGGTCCTGCCACTCCCCGAAGCTCCCATTCTGTTTTTTCCCCCAGCTCCCTGGCATCCCTTTCGCCACGTCTCCCTCTAGGGGGATGCCCGGCACTGCACCCCATTTAAAGAGTCGAGTACCTTTGGGCCTGCCCCTGACCTGTAACCTCGGGGTTCTTAGGGAAATTCCCCCCCAGCCGCGTCAGTTCGTTGTTGTCTTCCAGCAAGAGCTTGCCCCCTTTCTCTGTACGCTGTGTTTTTCGTTCATTTTACGTTACCCGTTAACACCCCCCGCGTCCGCTGGCCAAATTCCTGTTGCTTGGCCTATACCTGTTGTTACCTAGCACTACGTATTGCTACCCACTGAACTGTCATACGGTACCACTACACCGGACTGTGGGCATTTTAACGGGTACACCTGCGGTTTGTCCCGTTCCTTACCCTCAACCCAGACCTGCACTTCGGCTACCCACCCCTGCATCTCCCCTCTTGGCCCCGGGGCCCCAAGGGTCTTCCCAACCCCCTTTTTCCAGCCATCCGGGGTTGGAACGGACCATATCATGATGACTGTGATAGCTGATTCCTTCTTAATCCCTGTAGTGGGAAGATGTTATCACGTTGATAAAGTATAGGGGACATTTGGTTTTAGAGCTATGGCAACTACTAAAAAATACATTTCATAGACTCTTTTGGTACAGTCTAATGTCATCTGATCTAGGACAAGTTTTATTATAAGACAATAATATTCTAAATCTACAGTATCATGAAATTTAAAACATGCTAAATTGCAATAGAATCATAACAATTATGTAGTCATGGTTTCAATAATCCCCATACGCATACATAAAATTAATTTGAAAACTAATTACAATACATCTGCTAAATACATCAGGCACTAAAAAGAGGAAAATGCACTGTATTTATGCACTGTGGCTTTTCAAACTAAGGAGTAATACACATAAAATAGCCATTGGTTGACCTATCATTTGGCTGACAGCTATTTTGTCTAACTTTACCAGGCTGGGCCACTTCGTAGCGACCATCGAGCGGGTTAGTGATTCAGCCAATGAGCCCAGAGTCCCAGAAAATGTTTTCAACTCTGGACGTGCTTGAAACCGCACAGCTGCATCACTAGATCACATAGACCCAGTGATACAGTGATAACGGCTGCTGTATGTGATAATGTCATCACAGTGCTATGTTATGATGTCATTGCACCGCCTGCTCTGCTGCATGTACTAGACCATAAATCTTTGGCTAGACATAGCCTAGTAGACACCAAAATTGGACTCAAAAAGTGTTCAGCACGAGAACATGAAGAGGTGAGTATTATTTTTTTATTTATTTTTTTAACAGGGGGACCTGTATACCTATATATTTACTGTAGGGAGGCCCTATATAAATACCTACCTAACTACTGGAGGGCAGTATATATCAATCTACCTACTGATGTACCCTATATACCTACTGAGGTGGCTTGTATACCTATCTACCAATATTTAGAGATGAGCGAATCCTAAAAAGTTCGAGTTCGAGTAGTACCCCAAATTTTGAGAAGTTCAGTTCGAAGTTCGAGTCGAACTCGAACCGAACTTCGAACACCATTAAAGTCCATGGGAGAAGATGTTCTGGTTAATTTTTATACCCATACAGGTGAGGACATGCTACAATTAGCATCCCTAACAGTAAAATGGATATATGGAACAACTTAGTGAAGAAAATTTGGCTCTAAGAGTCACAGAAAAAAGTTTACAGGCTAAAACTAATTCCTTTTAAAGGCTAACTGAAAAGATGAGGACAGCGTAGATATAGGAGCCCCTTTGATACAAAAGAAGACACTGGTATTGGAAATGGAACATGGTAACTGGCAGGAGCCCCCTATTACTTTTTTCACTATGGCCCAAGAACATGTCGTATATGTGGCGGCAGCAAGAACATTTCAGTGGGGAACATAGAGGTTCAGCTGACAGGGCCGTAGTTATAGTGGGTGCGGTGGTAGCCAGGGCTGACATCAGTCATCTATTAATCGGTTCATTACTGGTTCCCATTTTTTAACATATCACTGGGCTTTTTGATTAGGGCCCCTGACAGGAGTACTGCCCTATTGGCCCCGCTGCCAGTTACCATGTGCCATTTCCAATAACGGTGTCTTTTTATGTGTGAAAGGGGCTTTTGGTACACCTCAGGATGCAGGGCCCCGTAGCGGCTGCTACCGCCAGAGGTGCCAATAGGGTAGTACAGGCAATACTCCTGTCTTGGGCCCTAATCAAAAAGGGGCCCAGTGATATGTTAAAAAATAGGAAGTAGTAAATTGATTTGGCTGTATGGGGCCTGAAACAGTTACCGGATGACTTACGGCAGACTGACTGATGACTGATGTTAATAGATGACTAATGGAATGTGTATTTCACATTGTCAAGAAGACGTGCTACAGTTTACTAGTCGGTGACATCGGCAACTGTGGTAACAAAATTGTCAGAGATCCACGCTTGATTCATTTTGATAAATGTCAAACAATCCACATTCACAGGTAAAAGCCGGATATGTTTGTCAGTTATCACCCAGCCAGCTGTGCTGACGGTACGTTCTGAGGTGCTGCCAGGCAAGCTAAAATTTGTATGGCGTGTCGAGCAAGCTCAGGCCATTCATCCATTTTGGATACCCAGAATTTGAATGGGTCCAGATCAGGGGCATTGCTAGGGTCCTTAAACATCCGTGGCCTGGGCCCTTTGTGTTAAGTTTTGCTCAGTAGGGCTTAGTTTACACAGCATTTTTCACGCCACATATGACTATCAGTTGCATACAGGCTCTGAAGACGTATATTACCACCATACAGGGACCATATATTGGTAGATACTAGTTGTATGTAGGTGCTCTGTAGAAATATAACTGATTTCACTGAAGTTACATTTATTAACTTACAGGAGACGTCTTTTCTGATCGAAATCATTCACTTTCCCTTCCCTTCTCCATCCTGCCCAGACCGCCATAATGACTTCTCCCAGCCATGACTCATCTCTGCAGAATTTACCTCACAAACATCTTAGAATCCTCACTTTTCCTGCACCTTTATACGTACAAACCTACTGGGGAGTTTATATAGCTCCCTTCCTAATGGGGGTTTATACTGGTAAGCATTGTGATGCCCCATCCCCACAGCAACTGGCTTTTCTATGATAAAAAAAGTCAGGTGTCTGCTGTGGGGCATGAGGAGTTCCTTTATAGGTCCCTATTTTGTAGGTTTACAGGCAGGTGATATGGCCCCCAGTATACAACTAGGGAGGTAATATGACCTCCAGTATACAGCTAGACAGGTAATATAGCTCCCAGTATATAGATAGGTAGGTAATATAGGGCCCCCAGTATACACACATTATTAATTAAATGTGGACCCCGGTATACACACACATTATTAATTATATGTGGCCCCTGGTATACACATAATTAAATAGATGTGGTCACAGTATACATATATTAATTAGATGTGGCCCCAGTATTATGAATTAGCTGTGGCCGCAGTATTATGAATTAGCTGTGGCCCCAGTATATAGATACATGAATTAGCTGTGGCCCCATTATATAGATATATAAATTAGCTGTGGCCCCGGTACATAGATTAATGAATTAGCTGTGGCCCTAGTATATAGATATATGAATTAGCTGTGGCCCCAGTATATAGATATATGAATTAGCTGTGGCCCCAGTATATAGATATATGAATTAGCTGTGGCCCACAGTATATAGATATATTAATTAGCTGTGGCCCCAGTATATAGATATATGAATTAGCTGTGGCCCCAGTATATAGATACATGAATTAGCTGTGGACCTAGTATATAGACACATGAATTCGCTGTGGCCCCAGTTTATAGATATATTAATTAGCTGTAGCCCCAGTATATAAATATATGAATTAACTGTGGCCCCAGTATAGAGATACATGAATTAGCTGTGGCCCCAGTATATAGATACATGAATTAGCTGTGGCATATTAAAAATAAAAACCACCAGTACTCACCTTTCCTATGCTTTTTGTAGCTCCCGCTTGGCTCCGTCTTCTTTGAGGCACAGGCACCACTGTGCACAGGCAGCGGAATGACGTGGTCATGCTGCCTGTGCCGGAAACTCCAGTGGGTCGCAGGCCTGCGTGCGACTCACCGGAGTGCTTCACGGAGCAGAGAGCAAATACTCTCTGCTCCGCGGAAGCCCTCAGATGTATGTAGATCCAACAGACGCACTTACAGCTGAAAAGACCGTCGTCACTCCAGACCCACAGCAGCAGCCTTGAGGCCACTTAGGTTCGGGACACAAACAGTTTAATACAGGGCTTGTGCCCTGGATAAAACTGCCTAGCGACGCCCCTGGTCCAGATAAAGTCCAAAAACATCCATGTTGAGCCACAGGTAGTCATGGACCATGCTCTTAAGGCGGTCTCAGTGTGTCTGAATGCTGCCCTGTCATGCAGGCATTGGTGAGGTGGTAAAAACCGTGTTAAAAATGTTAACCAGTGTGCTTCTACCACACTACCTGCTGCTGCTGCAGCTACTTGCCATTTTGCTTCTGTCACGTTGCTGGCGTTGTTCCATCATGACATTAGAATGTGTAGAAGATGGAACAGATGTCTCGAGTTGGTCAATGAGCACTGTCTCAAATTCCTGCATTCTACTGTGAATTTGTGTGGCTGGAAGGAAATTGTTCACTTTTGATTTGAAACGTAGATCAAGGAGGGTTGCCACCCAGTAATTGCTGTTCATTTTGATTGCCTTGATGCATGGGTCATGTTGCAGGTAATGTAGCATCCAAGCATGTGTGAGATGTTGCCAGGATCTCCCAAGCCTTGGGGTCGAGGGGCACTAACCAGATCTTCCTCCTCTTCATCCTCCTCCTCCTGAAATCTGTGCCAACCTCTTATCACCGAAGGGTAATCGGTACCAGTGGTGTCCACCCCTGCCTCATCATTCTCCTCCACTTCCTCATCCTAACCGTCACCAGAGGCCTGGCTAGCATCATGCCCTCTAATCTGTGAGCTGAACTGCCATCCTTCACCTCCCCTGGACCTCGAACCACCACCTAAAGAAGACCAATACAATTGGGAAACAGTTGGGTCTTCTACATCCGACGGCGAGTAAAGCTCTGTGCTCTCATCCTCCTCCATCACTGCAAGGACCTGCTGCCGCAGAGAGTCTAACGCTTGTTCCAGTAAAAATAGGACCACAATGGTCATGCTAACAATGCCATTGTCCTGACTGACCATTTTGGTTGCGTCTTCAAAACTGTCAAGCATGTTGCAGAGATCCTTCACCTGCCTCCACTCTCTCTTGCTCAACACCCCACGGTCCACACCCCTGCTCATCAGGCCATATGACACTTCATACTGAATAATGGCATTGTGCTGCTGCTGCATAACAGCTGGAGCAAGTGGAGGGAGGAATTCCAGCGTGTTGCCACATCAACAATGAGACAGTTGACGGGGAGGTCCAGATCATGCTGCAATGCTGCAAGTAGTGCCGAAGCAGGGTGCAAACGCCGGAAGTGTGAGCTAAGACCTCAAGCCTTCCTCAGCAGACAGTTAAGACCCAGGAAGCACTTGAGAAATTTCTGCACAACAAAGTTCAGGATGTGTGCCAGGCAAGGGATGTGCGGAAGTGTACTGATCCTAAGGGCGGCAAAGAGATTTCTCCCATAGTTGCACACCACATTGCCTGGCACCAGGTTCTTAGCGCCCAGCCACTGGTCGGTCTGAGTGGCAGAGCCATCCACAGCTCCTGACCTGTGTATTGACGGTCTCCAAGACAGATTAATTTCAGAACGGCCTGTTTTTTCTTGGCATATGATGCTACCTGTCAATGTTGGGAATCTGGACTCTGCTCCATTCCAGCATTGTGGAAGAGTTTTCGCCGAGCCCGAGACCCATCACCAGAGGCACTGTCATCCAGAAAACTCACCCAGTTAGCAATTAGTGAGATGTAACGCCCTTGACCATGCTTACGAGTCCATGTGTCTGTACTGAGATGAATTTTGGTGGACACAGATGCAGCCAGTGCTCTAGAGATCTTTTCTGCAATGTGACAGCCAGGGCAGGAATAGCCGTTCTGGTAAAGACATGCCTGCTCGGCATTTGATATTGGGGGCATGCCAGGGTCATGACGTTGTTGAACCCATCTGTGTCCACCAGGTGGAAAGGCAACATTAACAAGACCAACTACCTGGCAATGCCGACATTCAGGCTTTTGGCTTTGGAATGGCTGGGCTGAAAGCATTTCTTCTGCTCCCACACCTGGTACACAGAAGGCTGGCTGGTGGACTGGCTGCTGTACGGCATGCAGGTCAGACTGGTGGAAGGGGAAGGTGTAGACTGTGTTGCTGGTGGTGGGAATCGTCTGACAATGTCTGGGACTGGGGATGGTGCTTGCCGATGCTGCTCCCACACATCGGCAGCAGAGGACCGCTTGGGCTGGGAAGTGGCGGAGGCAGAATATTTCACGGTGGTTGGATGCCCAGGACCTGTGTGGCCATTTTTCTCCAAGTGATTCTTCCACAGCAATTCATGCTTACATGCATGTGCCTGTTCATGCTGGTGGTGGTTAAATTATTTAGATTCTTTCCTCTACTGACGCGTTGAAAGCAAAGCCGGCATATGACGTCGGTTGGCGAATCTGAGGCTTGATCGAAAAAGGCCCAGGCTTCACAGGTCCTGGACCTCTTCGACGGTGAAAACCTAGTAGCAGTGTTCCCGCTGCCACCACTGACCATGGCTGGCGGATTAATGTCAGCGGACTTGTGCGACCGCCCTCTCCCTTTCTGAGGCCGGACCCGCACTGACACTACCCCATCATCCTCCTCCTCCACTGATGATGTGCTTGCCAGCTGCTGCTCAAAAGACCACGTTGGATCCGCAATGTCATCATCATCACAGGTGACTTCCTCTTCCTGACAGTCTACATCCTCAAGCTGCGGGCTAGAAGCCACAGGCACTGCGAGGCACAGCTGACCGCTTGATATTTCTGGTAACGGACCAGCTTGGACTCATGATGTTGATGACATTTGTGCCCTTGACCGAGACGAAGAGCAGGTAAACCTGCTGGATGAAGGGTGCGTTAACCACTGAAGAACAGATTTGTGCCAATCTTCAGTAATGAGACGCACAGGGAAGCGGTCCTGCGACTGACTCTGTGCTTTCTTGTGTGTTGTCTGGAGCACTGGAAGGAGCGCCTTGTCTCATACCTCTAGCTCCACGTCCTATGCCCCTCCTTGCTCGCTTCCCACCTCTAGTTCACTCCATGCCTACAAATATAAATATTTAAAAGGTCAAGATTGTTCACAGTCTCTTATTGAAGAACTGTACTCCAAAGACAGCAAATCACAAGTGTTCTGAAATCCCTATAATATCCAACTGGCAAATAGGATTATAAACAGATTTTTTTTCCATGGAATATCTGTGAAATGGGGTCTTATGGAAGAACACTGACAGAAAATCAACTGTGTTCTTAAATGCCTATACTTTGCAACTGGCAACTAGGATTAGAAATAGATTTTTTTCTATGAAATATCTGTGAAATGGGGTTTTATGGAAGAACCCTGATAGCAAATCAACAGAGTGCTTAAATGCCTATACTTTGCAACTGGCAAATAGGAGTAGAAATATATTTTTTTCTATGGAATATCTGCGAAATGGGGTCTTATGGAAGAACCCTGGCAGTAACAGTGCGACACAAAAGTCTTCTTGAATCAAAAAATTTAACTACAAGCAAATAGTATTAAAAAAAGATTTCTTTCTATGGAATATCTGTTAGCGCTGTCTTATGGAAGAACCTTGGAAGCAACACTGCAACCCTGGCATTTCTTTCTATGGTAGATTTGCTGATGGTGTTTTCTGCAGAGTCTGGACCCCCAAAACAGGAGAAATTAACTTTAGGGCACTCTGAATAAAGTTGGGAAAAATGCAGCCAGCTATACAAAACTATACACTATACAAAAGTTATACAAAACTCCCTAACTCCCTAACTATTGATGTGTATGATTTTCTAAGCTAGCTGCCCCGCCCCCCCAACTAATCTCACTAGCAGCTTTTCCTGTGTAAAATCACTAGAAAATGGTGTTTCTTCCTTCTGGCATACAAGCACACAGAGGCAGCAGTGTGTTCAGTACAAAGAGTGAATTCGAAATGGCATTCAACAGGAAATACAGTGACATACACATAAGACGGTCATTTGATTTTAGCAGCCAATGAGATCCTTACACCCTCAGAGGTGACGTTTTTGACCACCCTCTGTGCTCTGCACTAGTGTTGAGCGATTACGTTGGCCATCGACATCGGTCGATGGTCGATAATCGACCATCATTGACAAGATAGTCGATGGCCGATGGTAGATTATGATCGATAACCATTAAAGTCTATGGGAGAGCAACAACACCTTCATTCTTACACCCAAACAGGGCTGGAGAAGCTGGAATTAAAAATCCACAACAGTCAAATGGATACGTGCTACATCTTAGGCAACACACTTAGGTTATAAAAGCCACAGAAAAAAATCACACACCATTCAGTATCCCTGTCTTGCACCACAGCATGAGCCTTAAATCTGCATGACCCACAAATGAAAAAGTGCCAGAAGGCAGTATGATTTGAACCATCATTTTACTTGAACTGAACATTGAATATCCCTGTCCTGGAACGCAGCAAGAGCCCCAAACCAGCATGACCCCAGATTTAAAAAGTGCCGGAAAAAGGAGTCTTTCAACCACCATTTTAGTTTCATGGGGCATAGACTATCCCTGTCCTGGGCCACAGCATGAGTCCAAACCTGCATGACCCCAGATAAAAAAGTTCAGGAAAAAGGAGTCTTTCAACACCATTTTAGTTTCACTGGACATTGATACTGTCCCCTGTCTTGGGTAGCGCTTGCCCCTCTGTATGAGTGCGGACCAATTTATCTCACTTGCAAATACTGGTGGTTAACGCTCCTGTTCCACCCAGGTGCCCTTTTTCTTGGCATTCTTTTTCTCATTTTACTCAACGTGCTAGAGGAAATTGTCTCTGTAGTTTGTTCTCTGTCGGTGCTCCATACTCCATGTCCTCTGAATAACCTACATCTGGTCAAGTTTTCCTGTACCTCCCTTGTACAATTCAGAGGAATTTTTTTTACCAACTATTTTGTACATGCAAGTTTTTTTTGGTAGTTTAATTCTAGAAAACACATTTTTAAAAAGGATGGAATCCCACCATGTCTTTGTTTCTCTTTTTTTAATTGTATTAAATGGGTTGTCTCAATACAGGGATTGCTAGCTATGTTAAAGATGATGCTGCAGGTTACATTAACCACTGAAGAACAGATTGGCGACGCTGTTCGTTACTGAGATTCACAGGGCCCTGACCCAGCGATGACAGGCCGGACGGTCCTGCAACTGACGATCCGCTGGCATCGTGTTGTCGCCAGCACTGGAAGGAGCACCTTCTCTCGTACCTCTATCTCCATGTCCTACCCCCTTCTTTGCTCGCTTACCACCTGAATTTCGCTCATGTTAGAAATAAAAAATTTTAGAAGGGTTTGGGAAAAGTTTTGGGAAAAACTCTTATTAAAAACGGCAAATACAGCTATTCTCAAATTCCTCAAAACAAACAAAATTGCTGGATTTAACTGCAAATAGACTATCAACAAGCTGCCGGCGCCAAAGTGAAAAAAACGTATCTGAAATGTATTCGGATAATAAAAGGGATTTTTGGCACCTATCAATTCCTGGGTGACTACAAAATTGCTGTATTCAAATTTAACTGCCAAAATAGATCTATCAAAAAGCTGGCCTGCGCCAAAGTGAAAAAAACAGTATCTGTAATGTATTCGGATAATAAAGGTATTTTTTGGCACCTATCAATTCACATGTGGTAAATTAACAATTGCTGTATTCAAATTTAACTGCAAAGTGGCTCTATCAACAAATCTGGACTGGGCAAAAGTGCAAAAAAACACGTATCTGTAATGTTTTCGGATAATAAAAGGTATTTTTTGGCACCTATCAATTCACCTGTGGTAACTACACAATTGCTGGATTCAATTTAACTGCAAGGTGGCTCTCATCAACAAATCTGGACTGGGCAAAAGTACAAAAAACCATTATATGTAATGTTTCGGATAATAAAAGGTATTTTTTGGCACCTTTCAATTCACCTGTGGTGACTACAAAATTGCTGTATTCACATTTAAGTGCAAGGTGCCTCAATGAACAAAGCTGTAGTGCGCCAAAGTCAAAAAACACGTATCTGTAATGTATTCGGATAATAAAAGGTATTTTTTGGCACCTATCAATTCACCTTTGGTGACTACAAATTGCAGTATTCACATTTAAGAGCAAGGTGCCTCAATGAACAAAGCTGTAGTGCGCCAAAGTGAAAAAACACGTATCTGAAATTTATTCAGATAATACAAGGTATTTTTGGCACCTAACAACCTGTGCTGACTACAAAATTGCTGGATTCTAATTTAACTGCATGGTGAATATATCAACAAAGGTAGAATGGGCAAAATTGAAAATGAACACCTATCTGAAATGTATACTGATAATTAAAGTGGAGTTTTGCACCTAACAAAGAGACCTGCAGTTACTAGAAAAGATGTGTATCCTAATATAAGTTCAGGCTGCCCAATATCCAGGAAATATTTCAATAGAAAACTGTTAATAATAAAGCTATTGCAGTGCAATGTCTACACTAAGTCTTGGTGAACTTTATCCAGTATTCTTTATAGAGCTTGTCTGTGTTCGCCCGCGGGGGGCCCCCCTCCGCGCCCCCCCCCGTGACTTTACAGCGGTAGATGCTGCTTTAAAATTCTCTACCTAGCTACATAAAATCTTCCAATCTCTAATCTAACTAAGTTGTAAGGATCACAGCTAACAGTAGAGCTTTCTCTGTGAAGAAATAGAATAATTTCGCTGAGCTGTTTGGACACAGGCAGAGCGCACGTCCTACTGCTCTGAGATGCTGAGAGACACTGAGGCTGAACAGGAAGGGCTGTTCTATGTAAAACGAGGTCATGTGATTTTTCCAGCCAATCGCAACCATACACATCCCAGTCATGACGTCGCACACACATCTCACCCTGCTCTATTCTGTAAGCTGATTTGCTGGCCGCCAAAATGACAGGAAGCGCCGAAAATGGCGCGATCTTAATAGATGATGCACAGATTTTAACCTAAATTATCGCATGATCTAAAAATTTCGATCAACATAAAAACTGTGCCGATTTCAACTTTGTCGATAATAATCGCTCAACACTACTCTGCACTGATTGGTGGCTGCCAGAAGTACAGGAAGCAGCTTAAAGTCAACGTGAAACTGGCGCGGCGCATGGATAAGTAATCTCGATTGTGATTTTTTTACCTGATTTTGCTGAAAAAAATGTATCTGATCGCAATCGGAAAACCGTAAAAATCGACTTGATTTTAACTTTTCTCGATTAAATCGCTCAATGCTAATGGTATCATTTAATGCATTTAAAAAAAAAAATTCAAGTAGTGTAAATTGCAAAGTTTTTAAAGAACAAAAGTAAAGGTTTCTGATCTTAGATGTTGTCGTGTAGGCACTGGAGCTTAGACTCCTCTTCACATCATGTTTCTTTTTCTATGTTTGGTGCATACAAGGGTAAGCTATTCACATGCACACTATTTACCGTAAATGTGTTTATATTATTTAGTTGCCAGATAGA
Organism: Phyllomedusa bahiana; assembly: GCA_025379985.1. Classification (NCBI taxonomy): domain Eukaryota; kingdom Metazoa; phylum Chordata; class Amphibia; order Anura; family Hylidae; genus Phyllomedusa; species Phyllomedusa bahiana. The sequence goes on along the minus strand of JAODAL010030344.1, from coordinate 24,756 downwards.
GCCCAAATGACTGTCCCTTTCACCACTATATATATAAAAAAGATATGGAATACTACAATAAACTAGACAAAGCATTTCAAATTCAAAGGTTAACACAGGGCGAATCAGCAAGGTCTAAGTTTATAAGGGCCGCAAGAAAAGAAAATTCAACTTTTATGGAAAAAGTTTCTTTCCTAAAGTTCAGCATAAAAAATAACAAGAATGGTAACATAAACAATTTCTTTCTAAAATCTGACATCTCTGCTACCAACTTTCTTACTTTAGGAGAAATCTTGTTCACTGTGATTACTTTCAAAACTGACCCAAGGTGAACATCAGTAAGTCTGGTTCTGACAGAAGACAAATTTCTTTTTTTTAGTGTAAATTACTGCTCTCAACTACTAATTATCGATGATATTAGACACAAAGCATGTCAGTACAAAAGTAATGTCAACACAACTGACACATGGTGGGAGGCGTGGTAGGTATTATTATCAGATGCTAAAATATTTGCTAGTAGAAAGCTGTGCAGCACCACTTGTAATCAGTCATTTAAAATTTTACAGATTTTAAAATATAGGCTACATAATTTTTAAAGACATTCGTTGTGGGATGCAAGTTGACATGCCTGCACTAGACTACTTCATCCCACAGATTCCATTAAAAACACTATATAAAAAAACACATATGCATGTTTGTCTCACTATCTTACATGAAATTAGAATAAACCTTACTTGTTTTAGGTTAATTAGGATAACCAAAATTATTTATATTTGCCAAATGCCAGAGTAACGAGAGAGAGAGAGGATTTTTAAGTCATTTTTATTACTTTCTGCAAAGTTAAAAGTTTACACACACATCACAATGCCCTTAAACAATTTGGGACGGCCCATATGATGATGTCATGTCTTTGGAAGCTTCTGATAGATTTATTGCCAACATCTAAGTTAATTTGTAGTGTTGATCGAACCGTTCTAGAAAAGTTAAGTTCTAGTAGAACTTCTCAAATTTTTAGAACTCAAACCGAACATTTTACTCTTCATTCAAGTAAAGTTCTAGTTGTAGTTCGACACACCATTTTCTTTCTGCACTTTTGGAGGTCATCCTTCAGTGCAGAGCACAGAGAAGTGTCAAAAACGTCATCACTGAGATGTAGGGCTCTCATTGGCTGCTAAAATCACATGACTATGTTAAATATATTTCACTGTATTGCCTTGTGAATGCCATTTTCAGCTCACTCTCTGTACTATACATACTGCTCTTAGTTAGATAGCATTTTCCTCTTCTTAGGCGTCAATAGTTAGGGAGTTTGGCATTGCTGGCTGCATCTATTCCACACCCAGAAGCTGTTATTTGGTGACATTTGCAGACTCACATAACACCTATATATTATACAGAGTGCTTGGATTTGCAAAACCATACTCAATGCCCAAAAGATCAGCTTTTGCAGTTTTGAGGGTTCAGTAATTGTATATGACACACCGTCTCCAAATTTCCTATGTGTCAAAGGGGCTTTTGGGCCACTACTAGCGCTTCAAATCCTATAGCTACGTCCCTGCTTGCAAGCTGTCCTCATCTTTTCAGTTAGCCATTGAAAGGAATGAAGTATTTTAGCCTCTCAATCTTTTTCTGTCACTCTTACAGCCAAATTTTCTTCATTAAATTGTACCACGTATCCAGTTTACTGTTATGGATGGTAATTACAGCTCCTCACCTGCATAGGTATAAAAATGAACCAAAACATCTTCTCCCATTGACTTTAATGGGGTTCAAGTTGGAGTTCTAGTTCGAATAGAACCTCGAAACGAACACACCAAAGTTCGAGGTTCCAATAGAACTAGAACTTTTTACTGCTCGCTCATATCTATTAGAGATACACCTGTGTATGTATTTTTTATTGCACACCAGAAACACACTGCTTCTGTATGTAACCTCATGGGAAAGTCTAAAGAAATCAGCCAAGGTATCAGAAAGAGAATTGTGGACGTGAACAAGTCTGGATCATTCTTGGATGCAATTTCCAGATATCTGAAGGTGCCTCGTTCATCTGTACAAACAATTATATGCAAGTACAAACAAGATAGAAATGTACAGCCATCATACCACTCAGTGCTTTGGTCTGACATGTGCATATCAACCCAAGAACAAAAGCAAAAGACCTTGTAAAGATGCTGGCGAAAGCTGGTAATATTGTGTCATTATCCACAGTGAAACGAGTACTGTAACAACATGGGTTAAAAGGCCACTATGCCAGGTAGAAGCCATTGCTCCAAAAGAAGAATATAAAAGCCAGATTAATGTTTGCAAATGCACACAGGAACAAAGACCTATATTTTTGGAGACATGTCCTGTGCTCTACTGAAACTAAAATCAAACTGTTTGGCCATAATGACCATCGTTAAGTTTGGAAGAAAAAGAGAGAAGCTTGGAAGCCTGAGAACACCATCCCAACTGTGAAACACAGGGTGGCAGCATCATGTTGTGGGCTATTTTTCTGCTGGCGGGACTGGTGCACTTCACAAAATAGATGGCATCATAAGAAAAGAAGATTGTGCCAATACTGAAGCAACATCTCAAGACATCAGACAGTAAGTTAAAGCTTGGGCGGAAATGGATCTTCCAAATGGACAATGACCCAAAGCAAACTGCCAAACTGGTTGCAAAGTGGCTTAAGTATATCCAAGTCAATGTTTTGGAGTGGCTATTATAAAACCCTGATCTCAACCCTAATGAAAATTTATGGGCAAAGCTGAAAAGGCAGGTGTAAGCAAGGCCACCTACAAACATGGCTCAGTTATACCAGTTCTGTCAGAAGGAATGGCCAAAATTCCTACCAACTACTGTGAGAACCTTGTGGAAGGATATCCAAAACATTTGAACCAAGTCATACAGTTTAAGGGCAATGATACCAAATACTATTGAAATGTATGTAAACTTTTGACTTTGCAGAAAGTAATAAAAATGTCTTCAAAATTATAAATAATTTTGGTAATCTTAATTGACCTAAAATGGGTGAGGTTTATTTTGTTTTCATGTCAGAAAGTGAGAAAAACATGCATATGTGTCTTTTTATATAGTGCATGTAAACTTCTGGTTTTAACTGTATATGTTAAATATTTGCAATGTTTAAAATATTTAGCCTATTGGTGACAGATGCCTCTGTATGGCATCCGTCACAAGCCAGCCAAAATAGCCTATGGGTAGATGGATGCATTAAACAGCTGCCGAAGAAAGGCATCTGTCACCTTTAGGCTATAATGTCATCCGTTGAAAGTATCTTAAAAAGCTACTAGCAAATACCACAAGGTACATAAATACCCACAACAGTGTAACAATAAAAATTGATAAATTTTATTCACTAATGTAAAAACATAATAATAGCACTCCTATATACAACTGGGGAAAAGATGAGAGAAGTGGTCAAATCTGAGTGAGTAAGAGTTAATCTCCTACTTAATGGGGGAAGTAATATAAAGCTCAATTTAAAGTCGAAAATTTAAACATTCACATTTTCAATATAACAGCAATAGTAGCAAATACATATAATGAGAGATAAAATCCAACAAACAATGTTAAAGTGCCATGTAAGTCAAGTCAAAATCAGCCTATAAATGCTCCAAGAGGACACCCTACAATAAACTGTAGAATCAGACTATGTATTGTAAGACTCACACTCGTCCAGCCGCCATCTTGGACGTCTTGGGGGGTATTTTGCCCCTGGATCGCCTTTTTTTGTAGGGGAAAATGGCACACAGACACGGGGCTCCAGTTTCAATCTGGCTTCAGCAGCTTTATTTTTCCAGGCACGGTGTCAAACGTACATCAGTAACAAAACAAACAAAACCCGGCCGTCTAGCCACTACCTAAACTTAAATAGAGACCCCTCTCTAAAATGAGTTGGACCGACTGTCCAGCGTTCCAAAACACAGCCACTTATATTTCACCCAGTTTTCCTACTGGGTTCCGGCTTTCCCTAAGCCTCGGGGCCCAGAGCCTCCTGCAAGCTCCCCTGCCACTTAAACTCCAGATGGCAGACCAGCCCCCCGATCACCTGGAGTAGGCGGCCTTTTATAGGGCCTCCCGGGATGGCCCAAAACCTGGCCTGAACTGGGGAGGCTCCCACCCAACGCTGTGACCGGGCCGGGAAAGGCAAACCCAATACTAGGGCCCCATAGCAGCCATAACTAACAACATGTGTCAGTAACCTAGGGTTACTGACGCTAACTGTTGCTTTCCCCACCAAGCCAGGACTTCGGTGGCACGTATGCCACCTAGTGGCAGCACCATGCGACCACCTATGGTCGTTCTGCCACAGTATGCATTGCAAGACATATCACATATTATAATTACCCTAGTTATGGCCGCAACCACCACCGTGTGGGTATTTATGTACTTTGTTATATGCTATTAGGTAGTTTCTCCTGGTGTATACTGTTTTTCTGTTTGCGTTGCAATCATTAAAAAGCTATTAGAAAGCTCATGATACATACATTGATGCCACAATAGCTGTTATTTGATGGATGCTACTGCTATTTAGAGCAAAAGTTCAGAAAGGTGCAAAGGGCCATGTTTGTCCAAGGCAGATATAACTCTAGAATAGTCAGGTTTTTCATTAAAGAGAACTTTGTCTCCTTGGCTACAAAGCTGTAAGAGGTGGAGTTTTCTCTCTACTGATATTTGTCTTTTGTTTTAAATATTACAGGTACCCCCAACAAAAGTAAAGTCCTTAGTGGGCTTAAAGGGATTTTCTTACCACAATGATTAGCTTTTCACATGAAGTGAAAGGTAAATGCAGTATATCATCAAATACATTATTGTTTTGATTTTGATTTGTTGAGGAGATAAAAAAGATTTTATCTACTGCTAGTGTGCACAAGTTTCTCTTGTTTAATTAACCACCTCTCCATGCTCTTTTATGCATTTGCTCCAAGTTGCCCTCAGCCAATCAGTCCAACCCTGGTGAATCACTCCCTACTGAGTCTTATCTCTAGCACTAATTTTGTTTACCTAAGTTAATGACAGGTTTTAAGCCTTAGAGCTCTGTAGTCTTGTTTACTATATGAACCGCCAGCAATCATATCACTGTAACAGGAATAGCTAGGAACAGCAGAGCTGATATGCTAATCACTGCTGTAGAACCACCCACATCTCGACTAGGAAGCTTTAGTCTGAATCTGCCTGTGGCTCTGTAAAACAGCACGGTGAGAAAATCCCTTTAACAAAAAACTCCTGAGAGGAAACAAGGTACAACAATTATTAAAGGATTTTCTTCAGACTCAGATTACATTGTTGGCTCTTTGCAACCGTAAGGTGGAGTAATAAGAGATTGTTAGGAAGTAGACTGGAATCTTTTTTTCCACCCAGACTCTTCCAGGCAGTTGGACAGCTGAAATTTGACTATTTGGTTTCAGAGAGAAGAAGCTAAGAGAAAGTCATTTTGTGTAATATCCTACATATACAGAGTCATGGAATCATGGTATCATTCAGTCATATTATGGCACTATTATTGCATTACTGGATAGCAATATTTTTCAGTGATCTTCTTAACACTATGAGAATAAATGTTGGGCTTTCTATCTTTAGATTAAAAAAGTAAATAAGAAGTAGTAGTATTAACAATATTAGTAACAGACTGGTAAGGTACACTTTGTAATTTTTATGACCTAGAAATAAATAAATTGTAAAATAAGGTGAAATAAGAATAAAAACAAAAAATATGAGAATGTATACATTCCTCTTCCTGCCAAAGGTAAAGGTACTATAGGGGTTCAGGTGTCCAAAGTAGAAGGAAATAAAATATATAAGATGAGTGATGCATTGGCATTAGTGATGAGCGATTGTGTCAACTATCGTTATCGGATCGATAGTCGATATCGACAAATATCATGCCGATATCCGATAGCCGATAGTAGATTATCGCCGATGACCATTAGCTTCATTCTTACACCCAAACAGGGGTGGAGAAGCTGGAATTAACATCCACAATAGGAAACTGGATACGTGCTACATCTTAGGCAAGACAATTAGGCAACAAGAGTCACAGAAAAAAAGTCACAGACTATTCACTATCCCTATAGTCATTCAAATTCAAAAAACAGTGGCACATCATGGACTAAAGAAACTATCAAAAAGGACATAGGAACTTTGGAAAAAGCATTACTGCTAATTAGGATATATGGAAAAAAATGAGGTTCTTTGTTCACACTTCTGGCCAGAAACTGCTTAAAGGCCCCACTTTCCGAAAACTTCACCGGGACCTCAGGCAAGGGGTCCTTACGCTTAACGTTACCTTATTGGGCCCTATTCAGACCAGCACACTTCAGGGAGCGAAGAGACCTGTTTCCCAAACCCACACTGCCTGGATTTAAAACGCTAGAAAGTGGGTGGAGTACAAAAAACAAAATGGAGTCAGCCACCACTCCCTTACATAATTGTAAAAAAAAAAAAAAAAAACTTTGGGTTTGCACATGAAAAAACTTTGTTTAAAAAAAGCACAAATGCACACTGGTGTGCAACAATACATATAGTCATTAAAATTTTCAAAAAACAGTGGCACATCATGGACAAAAAGAAACTATCAAAAAGGACATAGGAAACTTTGGAAAAAGCATTACTGGTGACTTAGGAATATATGGAAAAAAATGAGGTTCTTTGTTCACACTTCTGGCCAAAACTGCTTAAGCCCATTTCCGAAAATTCCCCGGGACCCTCAGGCAAGTGGGTCCTACGCTAACGTTACCTCTATTGGGTCCTATTCAGACCACCCAAATTCAGGGAGCAAAAGAGACCTGCTTAAAAGCACACTGCATTTGATTTAAAAACCTGAGAAAGTGGGTGGAGTAAAAAAACCCAAAATGGAGTAAAGCCACCACTCCCTTACATAATGCCCAAAAAAAAAAAAAAAAGTTTGGTTTTGCACATGAAAAAACTTTGTTTAAAAAAAGGCAAAAATTTGCACATTTGGTGTGGCAACAATACATATTAGTCATTCAAATTCAAAAAACAGTGGCACATCATGGACTAAAGAAACTATCAAAAAGGACATAGGAACTTTGGAAAAAGCATTACTGCTAACTAGGATTTTATGGAAAAAAATGAGGTTCTTTGTTCACATTCTGGCCAGAACTGTTTAAAGCCCACTTCCGAAACTTCCCCGGGACCTCAGGCAAGTGGGTCCTACGCTAACGTTACCTCTATTGGGTCCTATCCAGACCAGCCAACTTCGGGGAGCGAGAGACCTGCTTCAAAGCACACTGCACTGTTTTTAAACCTGAGAAAGTGGGTGGGTAAAAAAAAACCAAAAATTTGGAGTCAGCCACACACCCCCTTACATAATGTAAAAAAAAAAAGTTTGGTTTTGCTCATGAAAAAACTTTGTTAAAAAAAAGCACAAATGCACACTGGTGTGGCAACAATACATATAGTCATTAAAATTCAAAAACAGTGGCACATCTTTGGATTTAAAGAAACTATCAAAAAGGACATAGGAACTTTGGAAAAAGCATTACTGCTAACTAGGATATATGGAAAAAATGAGGTTTCTTTGTTCACACTTCTGGCCAGAACTGCTAAGCCCACTTCCGAAACTTTCAACGGGCCCTCAGGCAAGTGGGTCCTACGCTAAGTTCCCCTCTTTTGGGTCCTATTCAGACAGCACACTTCAGGGAGGGGAAGAGACCTGCTTCAAAGCACACTGCACTGATTTAAAACCCTGAGAAAGTGGGTGGAAGTGGGCTTAAGCAGTTCTGGCCCAGGAAGTGTAAACAAAGAACCTCATTTTTTTCCATATATCCTAGTTAGCGTAATGCTTTTTCCCAAAAGTTCCTATGTCCTTTTTGTTTAGTTTTTTTTGTCCATGATGTGCCACTGTTTTTTGAATTTGAATGACTATATGTATTGTTGCCACACCAGTGTGCATTTGGCTTTTTTTAAACAAAGTTTTTTCATTTTGCAAAACCAAACGTTTTTTTTTGACATTATGTTAAGGGAGTGGTGGGCTGACTCCATTTTGGGTTTTTTTACTCCACCCACTTTCTCAGGTTTTAAATCAGTCCCAGTGTGCTTTGAAGCAGGTCTCTTCGCTCCCTGAAGTGTGCTGGTTGAATAGGACCCAATAGAGGTAACGTTTAGCGTAGGACCACTTGCCTGAGGTCCGGTGAAGTTTCGGAAGTGGGCTTAAGCAGTTCTGGCCAGAAGTGTGAACAAAGAACCTCATTTTTTTCCATACATCCTAGTTAGCAGTAATGCTTTTTCCAAAGTTCCTATGTCCTTTTGATAGTTTTTTTAGTCCATGATGTGCACTGTTTTTTGAATTTGAATGACTTTATGTATTGTTGCCACCCCAGTGTGCATTTGTGCTTTTTTTAAACAAAAGTTTTTTCGTGTGCAAAACCAAACGTTTTTTTTTTTACATTATGTAAGGGAGTGGTGGCTAACTCCATTTTGGTTTTTGCACCCCACCACTTTCTCAGGTTTTAAATCAGTGCAGTGTGCTTTGAAGCAGGGTTCTTCGCTCCCTGAGTGTGCTGGTCTAAATAGGACCCAATAGAGGAAACGTTAGCGTTAGGACCCACTTGCCTGAGGTCCCGGTGAAGTTTTCGGAGTGGGCTTAAGCAGTTCTGGCCAGAAGTGTGAACAAAGACCTCATTTTTTTCATATATCCTAGTTAGCAGTAATGTTTTTTCCCAAAAGTTCCTATGCCCTTTTTGATAGTTTCTTTAGTCCATGATGTGCCACTGTTTTTTGAATTTTGAATGACTATATTGTATTGTTGCCACACAGTGTGCATTTTGTGTTTTTTTTAAAAACAAAGTTTTTTCATGTGCAAAACCAAACATTTTTTTTTTGCATTATGTAAGGGAGTGGGGGGCTGACTCCATTTTGGTTTTGTACTCCACCCACTTTCTCAGGTTTTAAATCAGTGCAGTGTCCCTTTTGAAGCAGGTCTCTTCGCTCCCTAAGTGTGCTGATCTGAATAGGACCCAATAGAGGAAACCCGTTAGCGTAGGACCACTTGCCTGAGGTCCCGGTGAAGTTTCGGAAGTGGGCCCTTAAGCAGTTCTGGCCAGAAGTGTGAACAAAGAACCTCATTTTTTCCATATACCCATAGTTAGCAGTAATGCTTTTTCAAAGTTCCATGTCCTTTTTGATAGTTTCTTTAGTCCATGATGGCCACTTTTTTTTTGAATTTGAATGACTTTTATGTATTTGCCACACCAGTGTGCATTTGTGTTTTTTTTAAAAACAAAGTTTTTTCATGTGCAAAAAAAAAGTTTTTTTTTTTGACATTATGTAAGGGAGTGGTGTCTGACTCCATTTTGGGTTTTTGTACTCCCCCCACTTTCTAGGTTTTAAATCAGGGGCAGTGTGCTTTTGAAGCAGGTCTTTCGCTCCCTGAAGTGTGTGGTTGAATAGGAACTCAATAGAGGTAACGTTAGCGTAGGGGACCCACTTGCCTGAGGTCCCGGTTGAAGTTTCGGAAGTGGGTTAAGCAGTTCTGGCCAGAATTTATGAACAAAGAACCTCATTTTTTTCCATATATCCTAGTTAGCAGTAATGCTTTTTCCAAAGTTCCTATGTCCTTTTTGATAGTTTCTTTAGTCCATGATGTGCCACTGTTTTTTGAATTTGAATGACTATATGTATTGTTGCCACACCAGTGTGCATTTGCTTTTTTTAAACAAAGTTTTTTCATGTGCAAAACCAAAAGTTTTTTTTTTGACGTTTTTTTTGACATTATTCACTATCCCTGTCCTGTACCACAGCAAGACCCTTAAACCTGCATGACCCACAGATTAAAAAGTGCCAGAAGGCAGTATTATTTCAACTATCATTTTAGTTAAACTGGACATTGACCATCCCTGTCCTGGACCGGAGCATGACCCTTAAATCTACATGACCCGCAGATTAAGAAGTGCCTGAAAAAAGGAGTCTTTGAAACACCATTTTAGTTGAACTGGACATTGACTATGCTTGTCCTGGACTGCAGCATGACCCCAAAACCCACATGACCCATATGACAATGATGATGACGACATTTGTGGCCGTGACTGGGAGGATGAGGAGGTAAGACTGCCGGATGCAGGTTGCATTAACCACTAAAGAACAGATTGGGGACGCTGTTCGTTACTGAGATTCACAGGGCACCGACCCAGCGATAACAGGCCTGACGGTCCTGCAACCGACGATCCGCTGGATTGCGTTTTGTCGCCAGCACTGGAAGGAGAACCTTCTCTCGTACCTCTACTTCGATGTCCTACACCCCTTTTTTGCTCGCTTACCACCTGCATTTCGCTCCATGTTCGGAACGATAAAAATTTAAGAAGGTATGGAAGAGTTTTTTCTCTTATTGAAAGACCGCAAATCACAGCTATTCTTAAATCCCTCTAATTTCCTACAGCCAACTAGGATAAGAAACAGAATTGTTTCTAGCGAATACCTGTGAAATGCGGTCTGGTGGGAGAACCGTAACACCAAATCAACAGTGTTTTTCCCTTCAGTCCCAGGGATTTACAACTGCCCAGTGGGAAACAGGAAATTGATAGTTTTCAACAAACTACCATACAAGTGCGCTATCGGCGCTAACCTGAGATTCACCGAGCACAATACAAATATTCAAAAGTTACACGGATGAGATATTGTATTTTTTTGCAGCAATGACAAACGAGAACAGTTACTATAAAATTTTTCTATCAAAATAGTCGTACAACGAGGCTATTTGAAAAAAAACTAGGGCCGCACCACGTGCAATACAGCTATTTAAAAGTTTACAGATAAAAACGGTGGTTTTTGCAGCAATGAGAAAAAACCTAACTAAAATAAAATTTATCCTAATTTAAGTACAAGTGGCTTTTGAAAAAAACTGGGGGGCCCCAAGTGCAAAACTATTTAAAGTTATTGATAAGAAAGTTGGTTTTGCACCAATGAAATACACCCGCAGTTACTAGAAAATTTCTATATCCTAATATAATTACAAGGTGGCTCTTTGAACAAAAATGGCTGCGCAAAAGTGAAAAAAAAACTATTTAAAGTTATATGGATAAGAAAAGGTGGGTTTTGCACCAATGAAATACAACAGCAATTACTAGAAATTTCTGTTCTAAAATAATCAAGGGGGTCTTTGAACAAAAACTGGTGCGCCAAAGCTAAAAAACAGCTACTAAAAGTTATACGGATAAGAAAGGTGGGTTTTGACCAATGAATCAACTGCGTTTCTAGAAAAATTTCTTTATTCTAATATAAGTACAAGGTGGTCTTTTACAAAACTGGGTGCTCAAAATAAAAGGTACAATTTCACCTCAGGTGCGAGGAGTGCTGGCCAAAACTGGTTAAAAAAAGCCATTTCAATGAAGGTTCAAAGCAGAGTCTGGGCTGCACAATATACACTCTCCTTTCAAAAGCTTGCCTGTCTGTCTGCCTGTGTTCGCCCCCACCCCCATGGCTGTACAGCGCTAGATGCTTCTTTAAAAGTCTCTGTCTAACTAAGAGCTGACACTCTCTAATCTATCTATATTCTAATGTTCACAGCTAAAAGCATAGTTGTCTGTATGAATAAAGAGAACTGTGTCTCCTGCTCTAGTGAGAGACACTGAAACACTGATGATGAACAGGAAACGCTGTTCTATGCAAAACGAGGTCATGTGATTTTTCCAGCCAATGACAACCATACACATCATAGTCATGACATTGCACACCCAGCTCACCCTACTCTATGCTCTAAGCTGATTTGCTGCCACTAAAATGACAGGAAGCGCCGAAAATGGCGCGATAATAATAGATTATGTGCAGATTCTCACCTAAAATATCTCGTGATTGGAAATTTCCGATCAACCTAAAAATCGTGTCGATTTCAACTTTGTCGATTATAATCGTTCATCCCTAATTGGCATCATTACCACACTGTCTTCTGCTCTAGATATGAATTGAAGAAGGTTCTATGTAAACCAAACCATCTTCTAGTCTGGATTTCTCTGTACTTTACAATTTGTAGGATGCATGCTAACTATTAGAGAGTTGTATCATAATCTTCTTGATGTAAATAAAATCTGAACAGCTGTACTTTTTTAACACTTTTAAGAATGCCCTGGTTATACCAACTTCATGACTGGACATCGAGTTCTTCCACTAGAGCAGTGGTGTCAAACACAACAGCCTCACGGCGTACCTTAAAGGGCCGACATAATTTTAGAACTATGTAAATGGAACTTCTCCTTAAATATTATATTTGGATAGTATTGCTGTTATAATTAGCCCTTTGAGGGCAACCAGGAAGAATATATTGGCCTCCCATAGGTAGATAGTTACATATGACCCTTGTAGGTAGATAAGTGGTTATAAATCACGCTGTAGATGACAGTTATATCTGCCAATGTAGGTAGATAGGTATTTTTGCCCCCTGTAGCCAGATAGTAAATTGCTCCCTGTAGCCAGGTAATATGCCCTCTGCAGCCAGGTAGTAGCCCCCTGTAGCCAGGTAATATGCCCCTTTTAGCCAGGTAATATGCCCCCTGTAGCCAGGTAATATGCCAAATATAGCCAGGGATATGCCACACATATCCCTCTGTACCCAGAGAGATTCCCCACATAGCCCCTTGTAGCCAGGTAGATGCCTCGTATAGCCCCCTGTAGCCAGGCAGATGCTCCACATAGCCCCACTGTAGCCAGGTAGATGCCCCACATAGCCCCCCTGTAGCCAGGTAGATGCCCCACATAGCCCCCTGTAACCAGGCAGATGCCCCACATAGTCCGCTGTAGCCTGGTATCTGGCCCATATAGACCCCTGTAGCCAGGTAGATGCTCCATATAGCCCCCTGTAGCCAAGTAGATGCCCCAAATAGTCCCCTATAGCCAGGTAGATGCCCCATATAGCCCCCTTGTAGCCAGGTAGATGCCCTATATTGCCCCCAGTAGCCAGGTAGATGCCCTATATAGCCCCCAGTATCCAGGAAGATGCCCTATATAGCTCCCCTGTAGCCAGGTAGATGCCCCATATAGCCCCCCAGTAGCCAAGTGTGCAGCTGCTGACTGACTCTGCGCGGCCATGGTAAAACGGCCGTGCAGAGTCATAGAGATTGCAGGGGGCCTTGTGTTCGACACCCGTGCACTAGAGTATCCCTCTCTAAATATTGGAGTGTGACACTATATTTCTACAAGAGACAGAAGCTACAAAGCTTTTTATTTTTGCTTTTAGTTAAACATCCTAGCTGGCAAATATTCTGCTGGCTAAATTAAACTTCCTATTCACACACAGAAATTGGCTGTACCAATACCACTGGCCAAAACTAAGCTGAACCTTCTAATATTGGGAGGAACAGATGATGGACAAATATATATAAGGACTGCAATCTTTCCCCAAATAACAAATATCGTTAGTGTTGAGCCGAAGCGTTCGGAAAAAGGTTAGTTCGGCACAAACTTTAAGTATTTTTCCAAACCCGAGCCGAGCTGAATTTTCGGTAAAAAGGTCGGGTTTTCAGCTGCTTCCTTCAGTTTTGGCTGCCAGCCAATCAGTGCAGAGCACAGAGGGGAGGTCAAAAACATCAACTCTGATGGTGTAGGGATCTCATTGGCTGCTAAAATCACATAACTATTTTATGTGTATGTCACTGCATTTCCTGTTGAACGCCATTTCCATCTTACTCTCTGTAGTGAACACACTGCTGCCTCTGTATGCTGGTTTGGCAGCAGGCAGAAACATAATTTAATAGCGATTTAACACAGGAAAAGCTGCTAGTTAGATTACTTGGGGTGGAGAGACAGCTATTTTAGGGATTTCACAAAGCAATAGTTTAGGGGTGGATCTTTAGTTAAAATTCAGTCCCGGTTTAGCTCTCAACCGACTGTAAGTAAGTGATAAGCTTTGTTTTCACTTTGATATGGTTTTCAAACCCGGGAAATTTGGGTGAGCCCAGATGGCCATTGCCTTTATATACAGCGGTATTTCATCAATAGATGATTTTATAGGTGGTATTATACTTTTGATTTGGCTACCGCTTTGTGACTGTTAATTGTCGAGCCCCTCTACTATACTGTATTTAAAGGGGTTGTCTCACTATGAAGATCATAGTTAAAAAATGTGGGGACCAAAATCAAAGGTGTTGTCCTTGGTTACAATTGGCAAAGTGCAAAGGGTTTTTTAAGAGAACGGGCTGGTTTACATGTGCTTCGCAACGGTGATTATTTACTGGTCAGGGAAGCATTCTGTCCTACCCAGGTCATGCACCTGCAAAGGAAAGGCAGTTAAGAGAAGGATCAGGGATGTGTGTATTGGCAGGCAAGGTGGAGTAGCAGTGAATAGGGTACAATACATACAACCCCCCAGCATGTGCTCTCACTGCTTCTACTCCGTGGCGGCCAATATACACATCCCCGCCCCTCCTCTAAAAATGCCTTTCCTTTGCATGTGCACGACCTGGGCAGGACAGAATTTCTTCCCCGACCAGTAAACAAACACCGTTGCTAAGCACATGTAAACCAGCCCGTTCTCTTTAAAAAAACCATAGCACTTTTCCAATAGTAACCAAGGACGTACATCCTTAGATTTTTGGTCCCCACATTTTCAACTATAATCTTCGTAGTGAGACAACCCCTTTAAGGCTAATATAATGGTTTTTTTGCTCGCCCCTGATGAGTCCCCACATATTGGGGTATGAAACGCGTTGGGCTTTCTAAATGTGTTTTATCGCCTTGGGCGTTATATATAATCTTTATGGAATTTTGGGTTTCTTTTAGCACAGACAATTTAAAATAGATATGCATTATTTTCCTGTGTATAGGCTTAATAGGGACATTTTTTCCCTCTAGGTTCGGTGGGGCCGTCTTATTGGGGGCGATTATCCCAAATTTTTGACAGATAGCATTCCATTTTTGGGTTTATGTATAGGGATAGTTATATTCACCTGTTTTGTTATTGTTTTGGGGAGTATATTCGACTCCTTTTTAGTGAATTATAGTAAAAGCTAAGTTTTATAGTCGAGTCCAGTGAATTATCTAGTTTTCTCTCTGACTATATATTTTTCTCCTGGGAGAGATTTATTTTCCCGTTTACCTTTGGGATCAGGTGAGCTGTAGTGTAGAAGCTTGAAAAACCTCTGGGACCCCGGAAACTCAAACCCCAAAGGGATTTTTGTAGAGTGGGGATCCCATGCCCAGCAATCAATAGCTAAAACTTGTAAACCGGGCATGAGACATACTGTAAAGCGAAATTGTCCCCCAAGGTCACTTTGGTACTTTAAGGACATTGCCCATTTTTCGATAGGGTACACGGGTTTTTTAGCTTTTGTTTTTTTAAATGTTTAAAGGGATGAAAAACAACTTTACAGCTATAACAAAAATTTTGGCCTACTTTCAAGGAAAAATTATCAAATGTAATGTAAAATTTTTTTACTTTTTCCCAATAATTTTTCCCCTTCAAAAAACCCAAATTTACCCCTAACTTTTTGGGAGAAATATATTTGGGGGTTTGGGATTGCTACACCACATTTAGCTCTTAAATTTTTCTACAATTTTTTTTTCCCCTTTTTTTTCCGTGTTTTTTTAAAAGCTTTTTTTTTTTTTGTAATTTTTTTAGTTTGTTTTTTTCAATTTTTTTAGAATACGGGGGGAAAATAGAAAAAAAAACAAATTTAAAATTTTTTTTTAAATATTTGTTTTTTTTTTTTACACCATAGGGAACATTTATATTTGGCTGATAGATATTTTAGGTTTTTTTAAGGGTGGGGGCCCCAAAGTTGGGGTTGGGGCTTGGCGCGGTTTAGGACTGGAAAACATTGCGCTTGTTGGAGGTATGTTTTTTTTTTTTTTTTTTTTTTTTCCCTATGTGACTAGCTATTTGCCACACCTCTTATAAAATATAGACCACATGTATAAAAAACTGCTAGGGTCAAAAAATTCACCTTGTTGCCCAAATAGAAAATAATCAGAAGCCCCTTTCATTTCATAGAGTGCTCTGGAAAAAGAAAGGGGGGGCCCCTAAATTGGTTTCAAATGCAACAAAGTGATTTTTTAGCCCCACATTTTTTCATACATGTGGCCCTATATTTTTTTAAAGGTGTGGCAAATGCCCCTGGGTTTTTTTTTTTATAAAATACATACAAAAAAAAAAAATTTAAAGATAAGTGCCCCTTTTTACGTGACCCAAATTAAAAATAAAATTGAAAAGTTTTTAAACCTGTTTTTGTTTCTAATTGACATATAATGAGGTGTTTTTTTTTATAATAAAAATAATTTAATTCCCTGTGATTTACTGTGGGGTGTCAAGTTTTATGCATTATTATTTTACTTTTTTTAAACAAATGCCCATTACATCCATAAACAATTATGGTTACTTCTCTTATATTCGCTTGCATAATTTTCATAATCTTTGCATATATGTACACTGGGTATATGTTAGGTTTAATGTCTTCATATTAATGATTATTCTCATATTTATTTTACTATGTATCAAGTAATTAGAATAAAGTTTTAAACCCAAATTTTTTATAATAAAAACCTGCTTTAAAAATTTTATTTTTAGGTTTATGATTTTTTTTGTAAAATTTTAAAAAAAGAATTTTATATTTTTATTTTCCACTCCTTATAAGTTTTAACCTTGTTACCTCCACCACCTGCAATGTTTATTGTTTCACTATCTCAGTAAATGTGCTTTTTAAAATTTTTTAATTTTTTTAAAAAACCATGCAAGGGTTTTTTATATTCCATTATTGGGATGTCCCTAAATTTTTTGGGGGAAATTTTTAACAAAATTTTTATTTTTTTTTTTTTATAATGTAAAACAAACAATTTTTTTTCCCCAAGTTAGTTTTTCATTAATTCATTGTTTATATGGTAATCCCTGGCTTTTAAAGCCCAATTTAAATTTTTTTTTTTTAATATAAACATTTCTGTTCACTTTTATTTTTGTTCGTTTCATTTTGCTTTCACTGTGCACGTATGATTTTGGTCACTTTTCTTCCTTTGGGACTGTACCTTTTGTTATTTTTTTAAATTTTCAGCAATTGGGCCAGCCCCGTAATGGGAATGTAACCATCACGCAATCATGATATGTGTCCCTCTTTGTCTTGTCATCTGCTATTCATTGTTTGGCTGTTTCTATAATGATACTCTGCCTAGGTAATTTTGGTGGCAGGGGCCCCCCCAAAATGACCCCATTATTTATCACATTGTCTTTATTGGTGTTTTTTACGTGGTTTTGGTCACATTGGTTTAAAATTTTTTCCAGGGGGGCAATTTCAAAAGGAACCAATAACCATAAAGTGACCTCCCCTCTCACTAGAGAAACAAACCAAAGATCGATTTAAAAAGCAAACAACATCATATAATCAAAAATCACACATTAAATTTCAAAATAAAAAGGTTGGGAAAATAAAACGGATCCACTTAAAAAAAAACCAGATTGGGGGGGGCTAAATTAAATTTATATCATGTCCAAATCTAACTTAGATCACAGCACATGCGTCAAATTTTAACTAGAGGAAAGAGGCACCTTTTGACGTGATGGGATCTTCATTTTGGCCAGTCCTATAAGTACACTACTAACAAAAATTTGTGATATTTAAATATGTAAAAATATCATGCTCTGGTGGTATATTTTATCAATGTCAATGTTCTTTTTTTGGGCCCTTTTGACATCAATAGAACTTTTAAAGCCAGTCAGTTATTGAAAAATCGGGTTTTTGATGCGGGCATGGCATCCCACTTTCTACAATGGCCCCACTTAACCCTGTTTCAGGGATAATTAAAAGCTTCTACACGGGCGACTCAGCTGATCCCACGGGTTTTTTCTAGGGATTCAGGTCGGAAAAAACAGGCCACTCTATTTGTGGTACCCCACCTTCAACATGCTTCCAAAAGAATGAACCCTTTGATAGCTAGCATTTTGACCATGAAATTTTAATACACCCGGTTATTCACCAGTTGCACAATGACGGATTAATGATGTCTTTCAAGTGAGAGCCCTCCTGTATTTCACAAAGTGGGGGGCAGTTTCTGTATTGCAATACATTCCCCAACTGTAACACCACCCCAAAGGCTCATCTGGTGAAAAATGGCGACGCTAGCGCCTCCTTGACTCTTGGCAGCCATCATTTCTGCTCAGAGTGAAACAATTTTCATCTTTGAACAACTGGGGACCACGGGCCCTTTCATCCAGTGTAAAATGCTCCCGGGCCCAGCAAGACATATTCTGGCGGGTGGTGTGCTCGGTATCCTTGCCATCATCCGTAGAGACCCATGCTGAAAATGGTTTTAGGGGGGGGGGTCTGAGTGACACAATTGCTTCTCCCCCCTTTAAAAACTGTTTGGAGTTTGGGGCTTCATCACCCGGGGTTTCCCACAGAGCTTTGTTTAAATGAAGCAATCACATGGATGTAGCCAAAACTCCACTTCTTTGCCTTTTTTTGGGACTTTTCCATCTTGCGACTCTTTTGAAACCCCTTTTTAAACACCTGACCCTAAGCTCATGGCCACTTCCTCTCAACATCCTGCTTTAAGCCTTGCAAAGGGGAGGGGCTTTTTCAATTGTAAAGTGTTTCTTAATATCAAATTTTTCAAAATGTGAACACATGGCGGGAGGACTATTAAATCCCAAAACAAAATTTATCCCCCTAATTTATTGGGGGATTCAGGATCAAACACCTGTTGGGAAATTTTTCCATAAAGCCCTTTTAGAGATCACAATTAGCAAAAATATGAAAAACTGAACAGTTTAAAGTGCATTCTAAAATTTAAAAATTTTTCTTTAAAAAAAACAGAAATTTTTGCACTTGAAATTCCAACCCCAAACCAAATTTCCTATTTTTTTGCAAAATATTGGTTTTTTGAAGTATCAAAACCACCTTATTGATTGTTGCAAAATAAAAATTATTTTTTCGATCACTAGTTAAAGCCCAAATTCACATAAAAGGTTTTCTTGAAATTGGGACATTAAAACGGGACATTTTGGTCAAAGACCTTAAAACACCTTTTTCACGCGAAGAATAGAGCACAGTAAATAAAAAAGTATAAATTGATCACATTTACAAAACAACAATTAAAATGTAGTAATTAAAAAAAAAACATTCCTTTATTAATGATGTACAAAATGGGTTTTTTGGTTTACTAATAAGTCTGACTAAGGAAAAGACATTGTAAAATGATCGCAATAATACCACCCTAAATTTAAAAAAGACTTGTTTGAAAAAACTTACAAAAAAAATATTCATAATGAAGACAAAAGATGGCTGAAGACATGAAAACAAAATGGAATACTTTTTAGTCAAATTGTTGTATGTCAAAGTTTGAGCTAGAGCAAAAAATGTATAGAAAAAATAGTGCAGATCCAAAAAGGGAAAAAAAGGCAAAATGGAGGTAAAAAAGGGTATGGAGAATTATTGAAGTTGATGTACAGTGGGGAAAATAATTATTTGACACACTGGCAACTTTGCAAGTTTTCCCACCTAAAAAGAATGGAGCGGTTGTAATTTTTATCGTAGGTACACTTCATCTGTGAGAGACAGAATCTAAAAAAAAAAAAAAAAAATCCATAAACTCACATCGTATGATTTTTAAATAATTTGCATTTTATTGCATGAAATAAGTATTTGATTACCTGCACAAGAATTCTGGCTCTCACAGACCTGTTAGTTTTTCTTTAAGAAGCTATCCTACTCTGCACTGATTACCTGTATAAATTGAATCTGTTTGTTACTCGTCCACACACTCAATCACACTCCAACCTCTCAAACATGGCCAAGACCAAAAAACTGTCTAAGGACACAACGGACAAAATTGAGACTTGCACAAGACTGGAATGGTCTAAAGAACAAAAGGCAAAAACCACTGACATAATAATTAATAAATAGAAGAAACACAAGGGGCGACATGATTGATCGGGCTTTTCGCATGTTTTTTGGCGTATACTGCGCCTCCCAGCCCGAATCCCGCTGTCGGACGCGGGGATCCCGGTGTTAGGGCATTTGTTCCCCACTTTCAGCTGCGCCCCGCCAAAGGGGCGGGCAGTGGGGCGGGGGTGGGCCCTTTCCGGGGGGGGGAAAGGGCCCGGCGCTCGAAAACTCCCGAGGCAATGTACGATGGCGATTTCGGAAAAAGGGGTTGCGCATTTGCAGCGCTCTGCGGGCCCCGAACCAAAACCGGGTTTTTTTTGGCCCAAAATTTCCTCCGACGGGGGCGAAAGTGAAGAAGGTTCCAAAACCTGGAGGAAAAAATTTGGGAAGGGGATCGCGACGGGGAATTTCTCGGGGGGTCCGCCCCGGCGGGGGAGTTTGTTTCCCAAAAAAAAGCCTTTATAAAGGGGAAAAAAATTTTTCGGAAAAAAGGCTGAACCTCAAAAATAAAAATAATAAAGAAAAAACCCATTTTTAAAAAAATCTAGAAGGGTTTTGGAATATCAAGATTTATGATATTGGAAATTCCCGGGGGAAATACATTTTAAAAAAATTTTCTAAAAACCCTATTTCGGGGGTCGGCAAAAAACCCCCGGCCCAATTTAAGAATGGAAAGCGAAGTAAACCATTAAAAACCGGGGGGGAAGGATTGACCAATCTGGAATCCACGGCGGGAAAAATTCAAAATACAGAAAAAAGGACAAAAAAAGAGCTGTTTGGTGAGCTAGCGGGGGCTTGGCTAGCTCGGCCAATAAGAAAAAGGAGCGACAAAGCCCCAATTTTAGTCTATGGAGGGTTTGGGGAATTTTCAGAACCCACGGGGGGAAAAATTCCCCAAAATACATTTTAAAAAGACGGGAAAAAGAGCTGATTGGTGGGGTTTAGCGGGTGCTTGGCTACCCCACCCCAATCAAGGGGGGGGGGGGCGAAGCTATTCTCCCCTTATACCCTATGGAGAAAATGGGCGCACTGAAATATCGGCGCTCGGGCGCCGTGCGGCATAAATTTTATTAATAAAAAAAATTATTTTTTTTTAAATTTTAAAACATTATCAGTTAAGAACAGAACCCTTCTTTACAAATAAAGCAGTTTAAAAAAAAAAAAACCCTTTCCCCCCCTTTTTTCCCCGAGACCGGCACTACATGGGGAATTGCAAATAGAGAGAAATTCCCGGGAAAATTACAGAAATTTTCAAATTTTTTAAAGCTATTCTAATTGGTGGGCAGAACCCAAAGCCCTTTCCAAAATTTAGGAGCGGAAAAAAACCCCCCAATATCCTATGGAGAAGTTTGGCCCAAATTTCAGAATAGGGGGGTCCGGGGCCCCATTTTTAACCCATGAAGGAGTATTAACCAATGGGGGAATGGGGAGCGCAAAGTCCCATTATATCCTTTGGAGTTTTGTTTTTGGGAAAAAACCCAAATAAAAAGGCGGGTTTCCCAGTTCAAAAATACAGAAAAAAGCCCAAGAAAAAAAAGCTGATTGGCTGAGTTAGCGGTGGCTTGGCTATCCCACCAATCGAGCGGCGAGCTAATTCCCCCTTTTTTGTCTATGGAGAGATGGGCGTCAAAAATCTGGGCCCGTCTCAGGCCCGTGCGGCATGTAGTTTTTAAATAAAAAAAAATTTTTAATTTTTTATTAATTTGAAAAACTTTATCGATAAAAAGCAAAAACCCTTTTTCTTTAAAAATTTAAAGCTTTAAAAAAACCTAAAACAACGCGTTTGTCGCCGGGACGGCGCTACAAAAGGAAATTGCAATAAAAGGGGAATTCCCGGGGAAAAACAGAAATTAAAATTTTTTAAAGCAAATTCTCATTGGTCGGCGGGAAGGGCCCACCCAATCAAAAAGGGGGGCCCAAGGGCCCTTTAAACTTTTGGGGAAAAAATTTTGACCAATCAAAATTTTTGGGCGACAAGGGTCCCATTATATCCTAGGGGAAAAAAATTGCCCAAAATCTTATTGAAAGGGGGGGACTTTTCAAAATACATTTAAAAAAGGCAGAAACGAGGGATTGGTTAAAGCGGCGGGGGCTCTTTTCCAGCTTAGCCAACCCAGAGGGGGCGAAGCTACTTTTCTTTGAGTTTCTAGGGGGAAAAAAAAAAAATTTTTTGGAGCGCGCGGGGCCCCTTTTACTATTAAATCCTTGGCTTACGAAATTAAAAAAATTAACTTGTTTTTTATTGTTTTAATATTTTTTTTCTTTTCCCCCCTTTTATTATTCGTTTTATATAAAACTTGGACAACTTCTGTAGTGTTAAAATTTTGATTTGGCCTTTTTAACAGTTTTTTTTTCCCCAAAGGGGATTTTGGGCCCATTAGAAACCCATAGGAGATCCCCTCGCTCTCCCTTGGGTTTCCAAATAACGGCGCCTTTTTAAATTAAAGCAATCACAGAGCTGCGCTCCAAATTTCTTTTCCCCAAAGACCTATGAGAAATTTAGCTCCGCTCTGTTGGCAAAGCGGGAAGAGCCCCCCCCGTTCAAACCAATCACCCTCTTTTTCTGCTTTTTATGTATTTTAAAACTGTCCCCCTTTCAATATAAATTGGTCAATTTTTCCCATGGGTTTATAATGGGTTTTTTGTCGCTCCTATTCTGATTGGTAAATTTCTCCCCCTTGGTTATAATGGGACATTGTGGGCTCCTATTTGATTGGCTGGTTTTTTTGGCCGACCAAATGAAAATTGCTTAAACAAATTTGAATTACTTTTTTTCCCCGGGGAAATTTCTTCTTTGCTTTTTCCCCTATGTAGCCCCGGTTTCCGGCGAAAATCGCGTTTTTGGGTTTTTTAACTGCTTTATTTGAAAAAAAAAGGGGTTTTCGGCTTTTTAAATTGTAATGTTTTACTTTAAAAAAAATTTAATTTTTTTTTTAAATACTTCTTTCCCGCCGGTTTTTGAGCGCCGAGTTTTCAGGGGCGCCCACCCTCTCCATGGGATTATAATTGGAGGAAGTGCTGCGCTTGATTGGCCGGGATACCCAAAAGGCCACCGCTAGCTAGCCAATCGCTCTTTTCTGTCTTTTTACTTTTAAATTTTGAACTGTCCCGCCTTTGTTTTTGTTTGGTCCAACTTTCCATGGTTTTAAAAGGGGATTTTTGTCGCTCCAATTCTGTTTGCTTAAATTCTCCTTCATAGGTTTAAAATGGGCCCCCGTCGCCCCTATTTGTTTGGGTTCCAAAATTTTTCTCCTTTGGTTATAATGGGTCTTTGTCGTTTCCTATTTCTAAATTGGCTGGCTTCTGCCGCCCAAATGAGAATAGGCTTAAAAAATTTGAATTACTGTATTTCCCCGGAATTTTTTTCTATTGAAAATTCCCTATGTAGCGCCGGTCTCGGCGACAACGCGTTGTTTTGTTTTTAATGTTTTTTTTGGGAAAGAGGGTTCTGCTTTTTTCCTGATAAGGGTTTTTCCCCTTAAAAATTTTTAAATTTTTTTATTCAAAATCCATGCCGAAAGGGCGCTAAAAAAAGGGGGATTGCATTGCGCCATCTCCCCCTTTTGCTTTTTTGGGGAGGTAGCCCCGCGCTTGTTTGGGGGGAAAATCCAAGCCACCCCCCTAGCCGGGCCCAATCAGCTCTTTTCTTTTCTTTTTACGGTATTTTGAATTATTCCCGCCGGGGAAATTTTGATTGGTCAAAACCTTCTCCATGGGACTAGAAGGGGGTTTTTGGGTTGCTCCTTTTTTTGTTTGGGGTAATTTAATTTGAAATTGGTTTTTTAATGGGTCTCTGTGGGTTTCCTATTGGGGTTGGCTGAGCAGCAAGGTCCCGGTTAGTTTAAAACCCAATCAGCTCTTTTCACCCTTTTTACTGTATTTTAAAAAATATCCCCGCCTTTGGATTCTTATTTTTTCCCCCTAAAAACTTCCCCTTTGGGTTTTTTAAGGGTTTTCCTGTCGTCCTATTCTGTTTGGCCCGGTTTTATCCAAACCAAATCAAAATTTAGCTTTCTAAATTTTGGTTTACGGGTTTTTCCCCGGGGCAATTTCCAAAATCCTAATTCTTAAATTTAAAGGGATATTGGAAAGTGATTTTGTTTTTTGTATTTTTTTTTTTTTGGGTTTTCGCTCTTTTCTGAGAATTTTAAAAGTTTATAAAAGGCGATTTTTGGAATTTAAGCCCCCGCACCAAACTTTTGGAATGATTTCTCCCCCTTGTTCCCCCCTGTTCGGTGGGGAACTTTTTTTTCGGGCAGTTCCCCGAAGGGTTTCCCAAAAGCCCCCGCACTGCGCCCTTTGCCCCCGAAATGTGCCCCCCAAAACTTGGCGAGGCGCAGGGAATTTGGGGGCCCAAATGTAGGGAGCGCACCGCCGGAGGGGCGAATTTTTGGCGCAGCGCCGCTCTGGGGCTCATTTCCCCACCGGGCCCGGGGCGCGGGGTTTTTTCCCCCGAAATGTTTTGCCGGGCACAAACCTCCGGGGGGCCGAATTCTTTAGGAACAGCGCCGGGTTTGGTCAAAAGGGCCCCGCATGGGCCTAACACACCAAGCAAGGGGGGGGCGGACTTTAATGCTATTTTTGGGAGCGGCCCCCGGTTTTAAATCAAGCGCAGTTTTTCCGCCGGAAAAACTGGCGGAAAAGGGTGCGCCCCGCCCGGGGGAAATTCTTAAATTTTCGCCCAAAAATGACTGTTTTTTTCTCCTCCTCGGGGGTTTCAATGAAAGATTCGTCCGTGGGGAAAGGGATGATTCGGGAGGGGGGTCGGGAAATCAGGTCCGATTTTTGCCTGTTTCAAAGGAATAAAAGCTGAGACCACAGTCTAAAGGGTTTCCCGGTTAGAAAAACACACTACACCGTCATGGTTTAAAAATCCTGCAGGGCACACAAGGACCCCCCTGCTCACCCCAAAGCGTTTTTCCAGCCCTTTTAAAGTATGTTTGTTTTTTGTCTGTAC
>JAODAL010030343.1:0-50094 GCA_025379985.1 Phyllomedusa bahiana | reverse complement strand
CTGCTTGTGAATTAGGCTACAGGAAAAATGTATTTTTTGGCGGTGAAAGACGGTTTATTTTAGTCACCACAGCAGAAAAACAACGCTTAATTAACCCCTGGATGTAAATTGCGCCAAACAATTGAGCAACCACAAACTGCAAGCTTTGGAGCGTGTTACAATGGCGTGTTTTCTACGCTACACAACAAGAGATACAGTTGCAGTTAACCATCGCTTGTGAATTAGGCTGCAGGAAAAATGTATTTTTTGGCGGTGAAAGACGGTTTATTTTAGTCACCACAGCATAAAAACAACGCTTAATTAACCCCTAGATGTAAACTGCGCCAAACAATTGAGCAACCACAAACTACGAGCTTTTTAGCGTGTTACAATGGCGTGTTTTCTACGCTACACAAGAGAAAAAAATTGTAATTAACCTTCGCTTGTGAATTAGGCTACAGGAAAAATTTATTTTTTGGCGGTGAAAGACGGTTTATTTTAGTCACCACAGCAGAAAAACAACGCTTAATTAACCACTGGATGTAAATTGCGCCAAACAATTGAGCAACCACAAACTACGAGCTTTGTAGCGTGTTACAATGGCGTGTTTTTTACGCTACACAACAAGAGAAAAAAATTGTAATTAACCTTCGCTTGTGAATTAGGCTACAGGAAAAATGTATTTTTTGGCGGTGAAAGACGGTTTATTTTAGTCACCACAGCAGAAAAACAATGCTTAATTAACCCCTGGATGTAAATTGCGCCAAACAATTGAGCAACCACAAACTACAAGCTTTGAAGCGTGTTACAATGGCGTGTTTTCTACGCTACACAACAAGAGAAAAAATTGTAATTAACCTTCGCTTGTGAATTAGGCTGCAGGAAAAATGTATTTTTTGGCGGTGAAAGACGGTTTATTTTAGTCACCACAGCAGAAAAACAACGCTTAATTAACCCCTGGATGTAAATTGCGCCAAACAATTGAGCAACCACAAACTACAAGCTTTGTAGCGTGTTACAATGGCGTGTTTTTTACGCTACACAACAAGAGAAAAAATTGTAATTAACCTTCGCTTGTGAATTAGGCTACAGAAAATTTATTTTTTGGCGGTGAAAGACGGTTTATTTTAGTCACCACAGCAGAAAAACAACGCTTAATTAACCCCTGGATGTAAATTGCGCCAAACAATTGAGCAACCACAAACTACGAGCTTTGTAGCGTGTTACAATGGCGTGTTTTTTACGCTACACAACAAGAGAAAAAATTGTAATTAACCTTCGCTTGTGAATTAGGCTGCAGGAAAAATGTATTTTTTGGCGGTGAAAGACGGTTTATTTAATCACCACAGCAGAAAAACAACGCTTAATTAACCCCTGGATGTAAATTGTGTCAAACAATTGAGCAACCACAAACTACGAGCTTTGTAGCGTGTTACAATGGCGTGTTTTTTACGCTACACAACAAGAGAAAAAATTGTAATTAACCTTCGCTTGTGAATTAGGCTACAGGAAAAATGTATTTTTTGGCGGTGAAAGACGGTTTATTTTAGTCACCACAGCAGAAAAACAACGCTTAATTAACCCCTGGATGTAAATTGTGCAAAAGAATTGAGCAGCCAAAAATGAAGTGGTATTTGTATTGTAAAAACGCTGTTTCTTTAAATGAATACAACAGGAACAGGCTTAGATCCCCCTTGGATATTCAATGTGCTGTGAGCAGATAGCATTAAAATGTATATGCAGCTGCATTGGACGCACACTGGACTTCAGATCCAATACCCCACAAAATCAGAAATAGAACATTAAGAGAAGCAGTCTCTGAGACAAGATGAGACACCCCCCAAAAATCGCTGTATAAAAAATCAGTTCTTCAGTAAGAGCTATCACAATCAGCCGCGGCAGCACCTTCCCTAGTCAGTACAGTGAGAGGAGTGTGAGCTCCAAGCGTCGTGCCCAGACTTATATAGTGCGGTGACGTCACAGAATCCCGACGGTCTCTGATTGGCTTCTTCTCTGCACATGTCATGTAGACTATGCCCTTCTTCCTCCAAGAGTGCTTTGTCCCATGTAACGCCATGTGCTCGCAGCCATTTTATCAATCAAAAGCACACTTCGTTTTCCCGAAGTCCCCCAAACTTCGACTTCGTTCAGAACCGAAATTTTCCTGAAATTCTAAACGAATTCCACTTCGTTAGAATCAATTCGCCCATCTCTAATAATAACATCCACTTCAGAGATACCTTCAACCAAAAGAGATACTAAAGAGAAGAACACAAACAATATGCCACAAAGATCCCCCAAAAAGGTTTTTTTATATCCCAACATATCCCAAAAACGTACGGGTTCGTCATGGGAATAATATTTCAGGCAAAATAACAAACAGTGTTCATGCCTCAGTTGTGGTGATGACAAATTATACTTAAACACTAATAGATAGATTAGCTGCCTGAGTATGAACATAGCACAAGGGTTTATGGTATTGTGAGCCTGGTTATTTTTACTCCATAGCTATTTATTTATTTTTTCTATCTTGATTAATTAATGAGGTGTGAACTCAGCCTAATCTAAGCAATACCCACTGATATTTCACTAGCATTGAAATTACTTGTTTGACATAATTGAAGTACACTGTAGTCGAGTTATTGCAACATGTTAAATACCAAGTTAAAGTTCGCAACATCTGTATGTAGAAACAAATGGGCAATATAAGCAATTCTTATAATAAATGCTATGAAACTGTAAAACAACATAGCAGAAGCAGTTTGTGTAGAGGAACACGACTTTGTCTCTTGATATAGTAAAAAAAAATACCTAACAAGTTATGAGAAATACACAATTCACAAATGCTGTCATTTTCTTTCAGCACTGATGTTTTGTTCTCAAAATGGAAACCAGCTCAGCAGACATCTTCTGCTGCAAAACAAATTTCTGTCTCAGTAGAGATGCCATGAAAAGATCATAAACCATTTACAGTGACAAAAATGCAACAGGGAAAACTGGAGCACAGCAACAAAAACTGGGCAGACAGTGAATGCACATTTGGTAATGAAAACATAATACTACAACATTGACAGTATCTCATAAAAGTGAGTACACCCCTCACATTTTTGTAAATTTTGTATTATATCTTTTCATAGGAAAGATATGATACTTTGACACTATGTAAAGTAGTTAGTGTACAGCTTGTATAGCACAAAATAACTAAACACACAGCCATCAATGTCTAAACCACTGGCAAAAAGAGTACAACTCTAAGAGAAAATGGTTAAATTGTGCTTAATTTGCTATTTTCCTCCCAGTGTCATGGACCGTAAAAAAGGTTTAGGTGGGTTTTGAGGGAGGGTGTTTAATTTGGTTTTATCACTTAAAAACCTCTCTCTGGTCTTGGGAAAAGGGTCTAATGGCAAACTTTGGAAATAACTTTGAGGATGTGAAAAAAAAAAATTTGTTGCTCTACAAAAGATGGACGGGATATAAAAAGACTCCAAACCCAAAAATGAGTGCAGCATTGTAGCCAAAGCTATCAGTGGTCGAAAAAGAAAATTTCCCACTAGAAACGGCCTCGCTATGGTGTACCAAAAAAGCCTGAAAGAAGTGTCAGCCCCATATCCGAGAGTGTTTCTAAAAAAAGATTTTTGGTGCTGCCGCTTGCTGCAGAGGTTAGAGGGGTGGGAAGTCGTGTTGTTTTTAGACCTTTACCCCGCACCTGCATAAATAGGTCTGCATGGCGTTGATCAGAAGGAGGCCTTTCCCAAAGTGTTGCACATGGACGAAAGGGCCCCGCTATGGGATGGTGAATTTCCCGGGAGAAATGTTGTTTATAAAAAAGAAAGCAGTGCAGCAGCAAACTAGTTTCAGTAGCATGCGGGGTAAAAGGGGGAAGGGGATTGGAATCTTGGGGGCCAATTGGTGAGCACCTGATAGGGGTGTCCCTAACTGATATAAAGGAAATGGTAGCCCACATGGGAGGCCTCTACCCCTGATGAGCGTTTGGGTTTTAAAAAATGTTGGGGGGTCAGGCTTACATTTTAATTTGTGATTTTTAAACCTCTTTCTACAATGTACCGCTGCAGAGGGTCTAAAGGGAACCCTTATATGTTTTTTTGTCCATTGGTTAGGATGCTCCCCAAGGTTGGATTTTTTGGAAACCCTTTTTTGGGTTAGAAAATCATGTTATAAAAGGGTTTTCCCCTGTTAAAAGGGGGTGTTCCCAGATTGATAATGAAAGGATTTTTCCCTTCAAAATTTGAAAGGGATAAATTGAGGGGTTAAAATCAGGTTTTTTAAATTAGTTTATATAGAGGTTAAGTGTTAAATATAAAAGTTTTTTTAAATGCTTTTGTTTGAAAAACTCATAGGTTGAAGTTTGAATGGCAAAATTTTAAATATGGGAGTTATTTTGAGGGCACACCAAATTTTACATGTTTTAAAAGTTTACACTGTTATCAGTTTATATGTCAGGGCGCCCCTGGACCACTGCCCCGGGTCCGGGCACCATCCCCCCGCCCCAGGGAGCCCCGTCCCGCAGTCGGGGGTGGGGGTCGTGTGATTCCGTCCCCCCGGGGCTTACTTACCGGGCCGCGCTCCTGCTCGTCTGTGCCCGGTCCCCGGGGTTGCTCCCCCCCTAGGGGCGCGCGTGTGGCAATATAAATTTTTAAAAGGGGCGTGCACGGGTTTTGGTTCATTGCCGGGCACTGCTCCTATTTAGTCCGGCCACTTTCCTGGGGCCCCTCGCGGATCCTTGGTGTATTTTCCCCAGGGGAAAAAGTGTTCGAGGTTCCTGTCTTGCCTTACCTGTCCCGCTCTCTGTTTTATTTTTTTCCCGTTACAAACCTTGCCCCTGCCTGACCTCCTGGTCTCCCCGTCTAGAACCAGAGCCGCCCCGTCCTGACCCCCTGCCTGTCCCCGACTTCGACCCTGCCGCCGTCCTTTTCCTTCCCTTTGGGGCCCCCACGCAGGGAGCCCCCCTGTGGTAGTGCCTGGGGAAATCCGCCGCTAAGACCCCCCGTTTTTGCGGCGGGCTCTGGTAAATCCCGGGGCCCCACTTAGATTCCCCCCTGGTGGGGTTAGTCATCCCCTGGGGTGGTCCGTGAACCCCACCTTTGACCTTTAAAAGTAGGTGGCCATGGATCCCCCCAAGGTCCCCGTTACCAGCCTGGCGGATCTGACGACCGTTGTTGTCCCCAGTTCGAAAATCGGAAACGGGGCGCAGAACTCACTAGCTACCCACCTGTTGCAGCAATCGTCCCGTCCGAGCGACCCTTTCAAAAAACCCAGGGTTGTACCCTCTATGGTTTCGGTGGGCTCGCGGGGGGCCCAAGCTTCCTGTCGCTCCCGTCCAAGTTGGGAGCCCCAAAACTCTGCAGGGGGTTCACACCCATGCTTTGCACGGGGGTTTGAGGACCGATCAGTTCTGTTGAACGTGGAAAGGTGGCTTTGGGGTCCCCTCCTTCCGGGAAAGGCCCCGGGCATGGGCGACACCCTTGGGCGAGACGTCCAGTGAGGGATTACAGTCGTTTCAGGGGTTTCCGCAAAGTCTTCGGGGGAACCCAGCCATGATCCCCCACTGAGACAGCCTCCTAACCTTCGCCGGGGGATTGTCGTAGGGCAGCGGTACAATTTCGCTCGGGCCTCTGAACTTTTAATGGAACGAGGCCGCAACTGTGTGTACCTTCAAAAAAGGGGCCCTGCCGAGAAAAAGCGTCTTGGCCGCTAGAGACCTCCCGTTTCCCTCAGCGACTTGATCCGGTTAGCTCCCCCTTTGATGTAGTTTCCCTTGAACGGGAGGAAAGAACTTTGGCAAGAGTGAGTCAGCCCAACCGCGCCGGTCCTCGCCGGGCCCCGGTGTCCAGAGGCCCTGCGCCACAGTCCCCAACCTCCACGAGGACCCTGCAAAATTGTTTGGGTTCGTCTCCTGAACGAGTTGGCCCAAGCTTGGCAAAGGGAAAATTGTGCCTCTACTGTGGCGCCCAGAGCTTTTTCGGAGGTTGCCCCAAGCGTCCCAAAGCCTGCGGGAATTTTCCGCACTGGGAAACTGGGGGAGGCTTTCCCTAGGTGAACCTCCCCCTTCCACGCTGTTGGCCTGTGCAGGTCTTTTTCAAGACGGGATCACGTTCCAATTTCCCGGCGTTCTGGACCAGGCTCCCCCGGGAAACTTCATACCCAGTCTCTAGTGAAGCTTTATCGGCTTTCGGGGGTCGTCTGGGGAAACCGTTGTATTCGTGCCGGGGAAGCTCTTAGGACACCTCGTTGGTCACAAGCCACTGCCCCCTCCACGGGGGGCGCTGCTTAAAGGAAGAAATCTCCTTCTAGTATTGCCTCGCTCTCGTCGGGGGTTCCCCTCGGACCCCCAGGGTGCGATCCATTCTTCTACCCTGGTGGTCTACGGAGGGTGTTCATTGGGGGTTTCCCAAAATGTCGGGGGCGCGTTTGGTGGCCTCGCACGGTGTTTCTGCTCTCGTCAACCCCCCAGGACCCGGGGGATCCCGCCCAAATACCGGGAGTACCCCCCGATGTTTCTTGAGAGAAAAAGCCGAGGTTGCCTCCGATGTCCATACGTTCCCCCAATCGACTTTTTGCAGGAACCAGTCCCCCCGAGGCCGAGTTACCACGGTTCCTGAGCCCCAACCCCATGCCCGAGTACACCCAGGAAAATCTCGGGGAGGGGGTTCATCGGGAAGTCCTGTCCCCGGGGGGGGTTCTTTTTCGTAAAGAAAAGGCTGTATTTTTCGCCCTGCTTAAATACCGGGGTTTGAACAAGATCACGGGGGAAAAACCTTTACCCTCCGTTGATCACGGAATGTTTGCCGCCTCGGGCGAAAATCTTCTCTAAGTTGGTTGAGTGGGGCCTACAACTTGGTCCGAATTCGCAAGGGGTGAAAGGAGATAGCTTTAACACCGGGCTGGGACTTTGATTACCTGGTGAGCCCTTCCCGACTGTGCAATGCTCCGCCCTCTTTAGGAGTAGGAATGACATCTTCAGGGGGCCCCTCCCCCCCTGCGTGGTGGTCTACCTTGATGACATCCCGGGTCCTCTCTGACCTCGAGACCCACCCCAGCCCTGTACGTCAGGTATGAGCATCTCGGGAAAACCCCTGTACCCCAAGTGGGGTGGATCTTCCCCAGACCGCTTCCGTTTCTGGGGTAGTCTCTAAACCAAAGCCTACGGATGGATCCGAAAAATGTCTGCCTGTTCAGTGGCCAGCCCAGTGGGCTCGGGGTATCCCCGCGATCTTGGGCTTCGAACTACTATCGCCCGTTCTCCCCCACTTCTTAGTGGGGGCCCTTAGTAGTTCAAAGAAACAGGCCCAAACCACGCAGCTGGCCGGTCGAGGCGAGGGGGCGTTTTCGAAGTCAAGTCCGCCCCTTTTCTACGGCCTTTTTCTTGCAGTCGGGTTCACGAAAACCCTTCCACTGGAGTGGATGCCTCGTTTGGGGCCCGGGCAGTTTTACGCAAAAAAAGGGGGCCCCCGGGTAAAACTGTAACGTGCAGCTTCTTCTCCAAGGGCGTTTATCGGCGAGAGGAATTAAAGATTGGCGCCGGGGGGCTACTAGCCATAAATTGGCCCTGGGAGTGGCGTTATTGTGGAGGGCGCCCGTTTTCCATCCGTTCTACTGGACCACAAGAACCTCCTTTGCAGACGGTCCGGGGGCTTAACCCCCGCCCGGTAGGTGGGCCCTTTCTTCCCGGTTCGATTTTAGATCCCTTCAGGCCGCTGAGAAGAATTGAGAGTGATCCCTTTCCGTGCCTCGAATGGTGGGGGAAAATACTTCTCCTGGCACAAATTCCCCCGAGGCTAATCTGGCCCGGCCCAGTGGACTCCGGAAAGGGTTCCTTGGAAGGATTATGTGGCCTGCTTGCAGAAATTTTCCCAAAATGGGGACTTGTCTTGGTGGCTGGTCTCCGGCGCCCGAAGAACTTCTGCTGATTATCCCGGTTCTTTGGTGGCCCCGAAACTGGAAAAGGTGTTAAGGGATTTGTTTTGTTTGTGATCCTGTGCCCGCAACAAGATGCCGTACAAGCCGGCAGGCCTACTTCAGCACTTCCCCTTCCCCGCAACCTGGCCAAATTTCGTGGCTTTAATGACTCCCCCGCGTTTGGAACACAACTTTTTGGGGGTTACAGTCGCTTTTTCCCAAAAAAGGGGATTTGTTTTCCTTGCCGTGCTGCCTTGCCTCCCGCCTGGTGTATTTTCTTCCCTGTGTTGGCTGCATGGCCTCCCTAGCAAATTTTCTCGGAACCGGGGAGTTCAATTTGTTCCCGGTTTTGGCGAGCCTGTGCAACCAAAATTCAGGTGAAGTCAATTCTTTCTGGCTACCCCCCAAGAAGAACGGCCGGGGGGAGGGTCAACCAGGGGTTTTGGGGTATTTTCTTCATTTTTTTCGGCACGCCCCGATGTGGGCCCTTTTTGCCGTGGGGGAGTTTTTTTTTAAATCCTTGGTCGAGTCCGGGGGCCTCCCCTTCTAATGTTATGGCTTTAATCCCCCCCCTCCCTCCCCCTGGTAACTCCCAGGAGGTTCCCGGGGCGGACGCATGGTTTTTAAGACATGAAGGCAAATTGGTCCCGACCCGTCAGCGCTTTCTCCGCGCTCCGAGCGATGAAAACTCAAGCGGACAAAGAAGAACAATCCCCCGGTTTTTTCCTCCAGGTGAAAAGGGTGGCTCTGTTTGATAGTCCGCCAAAATGCCTTCTCACAAATGGGGGCCCCGTTTTGGGACCCTTTGAGGTATCGCTGCATCAAGGGGGTAAAAATCCGGCTCCCCTCCCCACGATGGAAAACCAACGGTTTCATGTCCTTTTTGAAACCTTGGTCCTTAAAAGGGGTTTTCTCCCTACAAAGATTGTCAATTCAAATTAAAAATCTTCAAAAAACAAGCACGTTTGCAATATTTGTCAAAAACAATTTTCCCCATGTTTCTAGATAAATTGTTTTTAGTGGCTTCAGGGGTGTGGGTCTCTATAGTCACCGACCTTTTTGTTTTCCTGTTGGGTGTATCTCCGGCATCTTATCCAAAAGGTCGGTC
This sequence comes from Phyllomedusa bahiana, assembly GCA_025379985.1. Taxonomy (NCBI): domain Eukaryota; kingdom Metazoa; phylum Chordata; class Amphibia; order Anura; family Hylidae; genus Phyllomedusa; species Phyllomedusa bahiana. Next base: position 41,090 of record JAODAL010030343.1, on the reverse strand, counting down.
GGGAGCGAGCCAATTAACTATTCTGTCTTTCTTTTGTCCCCGCTTGCCTGGCACGCGCAGTGATTTTGACAGGCATATAGCGCCCCCTGTCATTTCCCCTGCTGCCTTTTTGTGCTCAGCCTAATTATTTTTTCATGCTGTTAACTATTTCCCGCCTTCCTTCAGCTCTGAGTCTGCTAATTAGCTTTTTACTCCCTGTTTACCTAACCAGCTTCCTGCTTAAGTGAATGATTCAGGCAGGAAATAGTCAACAGTCAGTGAATAGTAATTAAGCAGACACAGACAGTTGTAGCACTGAGATAATCCATGCAATACAAAACCAATCAGAGATTATTTGAATCGCTTCCCCCTGTCAATTCCCTGTGCTGGGAAACCCCTGGCCGGGTCATGTATGGATGTATGGGGAGAGAAATATGTGCTGTGTACACGGTGGATGCTATTGAATGGTCAGCAGCAGGGGAAAGAGAACTCTGTGATCTGAGATGTTTCCCTTCAATGCGGGTTAGCATGGGAGCTAGGCAGCAGCATGAGTCAGTAGATGAAGGGAGGGGGGAGAGGACTCCGGGAAAGCCAGTGCCCCCGCCCATGATTTCAAAACTACAGCTCTTAGGACAGCACCAAGGTAGGATGAAATCCAGTCGTGAGACAACTCCTTTAACCATTTTTTCCCAGAAGGCCGTCCCTCCTCCGTCTGTGGCTGATGCGCCCAATGTCTTCGAGGTCAAGTAAATTCTTGGCATGAGGAGAACTAGGGGGAAGTGATACTTCCTGGTGGACTGGAGGGGCTTCGGGCCCGAAGAGAGGTCTTGGGAGCCGGAAGAGAATATCCTGAACCGCAGCCTCATCCAGAGATTTCTTCATTCCAGTAAGAGAGGGGGGACCAAGGGGGGGGGGGGGGCCAAGGGGTGCGGTACTGTCACGGACGCTCCTGCGACCACTGTCCCGGGTCGCGGGCGCGGGCCCGTGCCCCCGCACCCAGCGGAGCCCGTCGCCGTCGGGTTCGGGGGTCCGCTCGTGCATCAGTCCCCTCCGGCACTCACTTACCCGGCCCGCGCCCCTGCTCAGTCTGTGTCCGTCCCCGGTGCGTAGCTCCGCCCCTAGGGCGGCGCTGCCGCACCGGCAATTTGAATTTAAAGGGGCAGTGCGCCCGGTAATTGGTTCATTGCCGGGCATGTCTTATTTTAGTCCCGGCCACTTCCTGCTGGCCCTCGCCGGATCCTTGGTGTATATTCCCCTGGTGAAAGTTTCCAGAGCGTTCCTGTCTTGCCTCACCGTGTAACCGGGCTCTCTGCTTTTCGTTTACCGTCTACAAAACCCTTGGGTGCCTTTCCCTGACCTTCTGCTTGTTACCGTCTCGAACCAGAGCCGCCTGTCCTGACCCCCTACCTGTCCCCGACTTCGAGCCTGCCTGCCGATCCTGTACCTTGCCTTGGCCGCCACCGCAGGCGAGAGCCGCCAGTGGTAGTGACCTGGTGGACTCCCGCCGCAGCAAGACCATCCCGCTTTGCGGTGGGCACTGGTGAATACCGGGACCCACTTGGATTCCACTCCCTGGTGTGCGCTTACGTCATCTCCTGCGGTGGTCCAGTGGATCCACCTCCTGACCGTAACACATACCCTCATTGTTTTCCCATGAAAAGATATCATACAAAATTTACAACAGTGTGTGGGGTGTACTCACTTTTATGTTATACTGTACTTATTTAACTTGAATCATGGACACAAAAGGTTAAACTAAGCCTGATGAGCTAATGGTTCTGAAGAAATATACAGCTGACACAATTTAACAGCTTTCTGAGTTTTCTGTAAACCACTCTAAGGAATTGATGGTGGAAAAAAGTGCTGTTATGGCATTTCTGGGCTGCAACAAACATGCATTTAAAACGAGTCCATTAATTATAAAGTTTCACTTAAGACATTGCACATCCTTTGTCTACATGGAAATACTCAGAAAATGGGGGCCATGACGCCTTCCCCAGTAAAATTACATTTCATATAGAAACACGTTTAACAGGCCATGTTTGGATGGTCTTTGTTATTTCATTGATTTAATTATACTGCATGACCAAGTCCACCTACTGTTACTGACTAACGCTATAACAAACAACTATCCTAGACAGAAAGCCTTGTGATTATTCCTCTCCACCACTCTTCCCATCAATTGTAAGAGAGCAATGCAGAATCACGAAGGGTTTTGTGCAAGCATTTTTTTTGTAATGTTACTGTGTTTCCAAATTTAATCAGGCTAGTGCTGCTTTCTACAGCGCCAAAGTAAAGATGGCATAACAGCTTCATGGGATGCCTCTATGGCATGGGTGTCAAACTCATTTTCACTGAGGGCCATATTAATGTAATGGTTGCCTTCAAAGGGCCAGTGTGTGCCACATGGTCAGTAAAAGCCCTTTATGGTTGTATAATAGGCATCCACTTCCACCTCTTTAGCACTGAGCATGCTATCTCGGAGGGTAACTAGGGTGCCTGGGTAAGGTTTTCAGAGATGGCCCACTGCCTGTTAGTTCCTGAATACAGCGATGTGGAGGTGAGTGCTGGAGCTTTGAATCCAAGATGGCACCCACTTCTTGTGCTGGTGGTGCCGCCTCTGCCAAGTGTTGGCTACTTGCCTAAGTGCCACCTAAATCGTGCCACCTAAATCGTTGAGATAGACCAGATTTATCCTGCAGGACCGGAGTTTGACCCATTTGTTCTATGGTATATATGCCTTTATCTAGGGCTTTTCATGTACTTCTGAGCACACTTACATGTTAATTACTTTTATACAATAATGCCTCACTGATCTTGAAGTGCCTAAGTTTGTTGATTTGTATGCTCTAGACTTGAACTTGCTATACTGGTTGATGAGCACTTCTAGTATGTACATATACAGTATATGCTGTAAAAGGTCAGGGGATGACACCATACTTGGACAATGACACCTTAAAGAGGTTATGTATAGAAACATTTATCTTTTTTTCCCAGAAACCTGTGCTAGTTCAGCTTAGTTACATTCATTAAAATGAAGCTGAGCTGCAATATCTTACACAGTTTATAACATAATTACATAATTAGTACGGTTGAAAAAAAGAGATATGTCGTTCAAGCAAGGGTGGGAAAAATGTGGTTGAACGGAGGAAGATAACATGATACTGTTTATATATTATAATTATATATATTATATATATATTATATATTGATATATATATATATTTATTTTTATATTTATTATTATATATATTATATATATATATATATAAATAAAACGAAAGCAATACTAAAAATGGGCACTGCCCAAGTGTGATGGCTCTTCCCGACGTCTGCAAATGTATAAAGGCAGTAGTACCATATTACTATAGAAATGAATACCTATGGCTTCTACAAATACAAATAAACTATACAATTATTGTGGATGTTGCCCTATTAAAGAACATTGTGACCCAAAAGATCCAATTTACAGCTTTAGTTAAAAGGGTTGTCCAAGTTCATAAAATTATAGATAACTTGGGCCCCAAAAAAAAAAAAAACCCTGATACTTACCTCTCAGTCTATAGCTGTTGCCACTCCAGAGCTCTCCAGTATCTGGTCCTCTTCACTTCGCATTCCATTGATTCATGATGTAGCATGAGCCTGTCCTGTTTCTTAGGATGATAACCTGGAAGTGAGTGCTGGTCCCGGGGAGCTCTGGAGTGGGGGACCAGGAGGTAAGTATTTTCTTTTCTATTTTTCCCCATCTAGCCTTATTGAACTATGCTATTATTAAACTGGACAAACCCTTTTCTTGAACTGACCCTAGCAAAGCAGACATTTAGGAAGGAGCTTAGAAAAAATAGATATTGGATCTGTTGGACTGCATATTTATATAAAAGGGAATGAATTACTTCCTTTTTGAATATGAAAAAAGATTTGTGTTGTATGGTTTGCCCTAAATTTGCCATACTCCAATAATCACATTAGCAGAACTGTCTTATTTTAACCACCATACTGAAAGCATTCTGTCTGTTATATTTATGCAGAGATTTCCCCAAAAGATTTTTCCGAATGTTTGCATTTTGTGTACAGCCGTGATATGATAAAAGGTTCTCCAATATTTGTGTGAATTTCTTAACAATCCTGCACTGCAAAGACAAAGCTAATTGAAGTATATGATCCTGATTATTAATGCATGGTGCATGTCTTTGAAAAAATTTAAAGTTGGAAACATTCTGTGCACCCCACGTTTAATATTCACCCCTTCACAAAAAAAATTTTCCAGGGTGCATTCAGTTTTTTCGAATAAAACCATTAGAATAAGACCAAACACAATCAGAGATAGGATCAACCTGACGAAATGATTTTTCCATTTTAAATTTAAACACAAAAACCCCTGAACGAGAAAAGGGATAAGAAATGGAAAAAAAAGCCCTGCATGACTCATCAACCCCCTAGATTAGTTTAATGGAAAGACACATTGAAAGACTTGGAACATTTGATGGGCACTTCACTAAATTATTTATTGTGTCAGAATAATTATGATTAAATTAATAATTAAAAACCTTTTCTACACAACTTTATTTTGAAGGATTTGAATACAGATTCTTGCTAATATTAATCAATTCTGATGTCATGAAATCTCTGTGGTCAAATCCACAAAAACAAATTCTACTCAGTGTGACTTAAAAAATTGAGTGTTAGCCTGTCAGGGAGATTACATAATAGAAAGAAAAATTACCTTTTAAACCTGCTTATTCCAGCACCACCACCACTCACGATGATTTGAAGGGGTTATTATACAGTGATTTATTTTCCTCATCCCGTTTTCTTGGTTTCACTTTGAATTGGGGCGTGTTTTACTGGCTTCTATTTTGCATAGAAGCCCGGTCTGTAGCTATAGCAACCAGCTGTAGCCTATCAGGTAGATCAAAAAGGTTGTAGTTTTAGCGACCTAGGAGTTGTGAGCCCATTAAAGGGGATATTCAGATAGGAGGAAATTAATACATATATGCAAAAAGGGCTTGTTTTGGCAAGATCTTTAACTTAAAAAGCAATCCTTGTAGTGAGACAACCTCTTTAAGGCTGATGATTTCACCATTTATTGTTCATGTGAGCTGGTAGCTATTCACGGCCGGCAGTGGCATATATGGCACACGACCACTGAACCTGTATTGGGTGCACCCGTCATTACATAGCAGCAGGGACCCCCTAACGGGGGGGGGTGGCACTGAATCCAATGGGTTTATAAACTAAAGGTTTTTTTTCCTGTCTTTTCCCTTTCCCAACTGGTTAATGAGCATTTTTCTTAATTAGAAAACACCTTTAACATCAATAACAAACTACAAAACCGTCCATGGCTAACATTACCAAAAGACATCTAGTGAAATAAATAGAAGGGCAGATGTATTAATACTGCCCAATACTGAGAAGGTGTAAACTTAGACAGTCTTAAAGGATTGCCCCACCATACTGTTACAGAGCCCACGTCCTTTCGACTCACACTTCCGTTCCCTTTTGGGGCGGTTCATGTAGTGTTTGAAATTTTCAGCTTGCTTTCCTAACGATCCGTTACAGTAAAAATATGCTGGGGGTTTGAAAAAATATGTAGTGAGAAGGTACAGAGCGCAAAAAAAACGGTTAAAGCTTGTCATTAAAGTAATGAAAACCAAAGCTCCTGTCTTTGAATAAACACGAAGGGAGTAACCCCCCGAACTGCTTCACCTGCAAGGCTAGAGAGAGGGGGACAGAAGTGGCCGGTAACTAGGGAAAAGCTAATCAATGAAATGAGAATACCCCTTTAAATTGTGTCATATTTATCAAGTGAATGATAATCTGCTGCGTGTTAAAAAATGCTAGTCTCAGTTACACTATTAAGTTGACTTACTTTTTTATCATTCACCAAATTTTTTTGGGGAAAAAGTATCGCATGTTACGACATGCCCACTATCCACAATGCTAAGCCCTTTTAAACAAGGGCAAAAAAGCCTTTTGTCAGCTGATTAAAAGCGCTAAAAAAATATCTAAATTATCTAAAATGCATAATAAATGTGTTTTTGACGCAATTTGTGCCAAAATTCTGGCGCAATTACTGTAATATTTCCCAAGATGAAACATCCAAGAAGGGTCCTCTCGCATGTTTGCATCCATTTGCCTTTGTGGGATTTTCTACAGCAAGAAGAGCAGAGTCTACAGTACTTTTCATGCCACCAAAAACACCAGAACGCCAACAGGTTCCTTTTAAAGTTAATAGGGATCCCATATGAATTAGAAAAGGAACCCATAATGCAAATATGAAAAAAAAAAAATCTTATCTACAAGGCAATAATGACAAATTTCAGAAGTCGGGATATGAAAATCCAGTAGTGGATTACAATCATTACAATCTGGGCTATTCGGAGACTTGAACTCCTTTTGACAGCCAAAGACAGATGCCATCTCCTGCAATGTACTCCAGGGTCCTGCAATGCTGGAAGCAGAAGCAAAGAAGCATAATGGCCAGGTTATAGGGTCAGTGTAAGACACAAGAAGATCTATAGTGCTTTGTTTTTTGGATTACTGTTTTAAAACGTATACCAGTGTTATAAAAATAGAGGCTATGGCTGAGTTCTGTCAATCTAACATAGTTGCAACATTTTTTGGTCTACGCCAGATGGCAACTATGCCAGATTGTTGACACATCTGGTGCTTTCCCCCATTTCAGTCTATGGTGCATTGGGTGCAACACATCCAGCTTGTTGCATCTGGTGTTCCCATCTGGTGTGCTACTGGATCTCCAGACATTTGTGAACCCTTTGTTGGCACTCAAATGAAGTCCGAATTCTCAAGAATATAATCCGTTACATACCCACTATATATTCACTATGGATTAGAGTGTTTCATACCTGCCAGAACCATGGTTCCTATGACATATCCCCTGTGACAAAAATGTAGGTATTATCTGCTATTACTGCAAAATAGGCTTGCCCTGCTAACTTGTCATATAAACGGACTAAAGAAGCAATCTATTGTACTGTTTGATGGTGTATTGCAGTGAAAGAAAATACTGCACCACGTTAATTAACTGCATATAATAATACACATATTTATTTGACATATCGATATACATCTGTGGTAGAAAGACCCAGCACCTCCTACTCACTTCAGTTACAGGCATTTTACTTGCTAATTCAGGGATAACAAGCCATCTAAAAAGACATGATCAATAGAACTGCTCGCTAGAAAAGTGCTTGCTTTGTATATAAGCTTTCCTTGAAATAACCTATCACGAGAAATATTGCCATTGCAACCAGAATCTGGGTAAGTTACATCTCCAATCTCAATTAATTTTGTCATACAAACAAATCTTGCATCATTCAGTAATGAACTACATGGTGAATTTGTAGATTTAGTATAAATGACTATTGATTTAGTAATGTCACCATATATCAGACCGAACAAAAGAGGCCACTATGGAAATACAAGCAGAAGACATGGGGCATACCACGTAAGAACAGAATACGGGCACATCATTTTATTCCATATACAGATGGCATAGATTGTTTTGATATCCTGTCAGCTGAAAGAAATTGTTGCATTTAAGGTTTATGAGGCATAAAGTCAGCTTCACAGTCTACAAAAGGGTTTCATAATATGCAAAGATTTTAGACAAAGCATGCTTCGCTTGCAAGTGCTTGGCTGGGTTCATGCCAAATTTCAATCTTATTCAAGACTTCCATCTTGTGCATCCATTTGGATACCTGAAAAAAAAAATGTCCTGACAAACACTAGGAATGATACATAGCAAGCAACAGGGCAAGCGGAGCCACTTTGGACTATGTTTGCTTTAGTTTCTGAACATATAGGATTTCTGTGCCACAGAAAAAATCATTGTTCCCTATGAATTCATTCTTATATCCATCAGAATACTTTTTTCAGGTATCCAAACAGATACTAGTAATGGAGGTCCCAGAATGTGTTGCGAATTAAGCCTTGTATACCTCTGTTAGTGATTTGTTTATAAAATTAACAAATCATCTTTTATATCTGTTTAAGGGGTTTTCCCATCTGGCGGTTTTCACTCTCTACAGCCGGCTTTAGGTTCCCATTTCCTGTTCCTGTGCAGGTGTGAGTCAACAGCCCTGTATGACATATCAGCCCTGAATGACATATCAGCTCTACTTTCTCCTATCCCTAGTTGTGCCTGTTAGAGGAATATTGGAGATGTAGGGGTTGAAAAAACAATGACACTGTCCAAGCAGGATGTCTGACTACAAATTTGAGATATGAGAACTGTATTTATAATAATAGGTAGCTGCTTGTGAGGATAGAAAAACTTCCATGCTGCCAAGACACCTAGTTAGCTGCTGAATGACTATTATCTTTGATGTAAATACACAGCTATGTGCTCTGCAGACCTGATAGAATTGCATAAGACTTCACCCTGAACAGTATTGCTAAAGGGATATAGTTTTTCCTAGTAGAAAGATAAGATCAGATAGTGAGAAACAAGCTCCATCTGCTGAAAAGACACAGCAGTGATTGCCATCACCATAATGGCCACTGCTAGAGCAGAGAGAGGTGGTTGGTAACTAGCGAAGCTTGTATTAACAATCAAGAGATAAGAATTACTCTAACTTGGAAATGAAACAAAATCAGAACAGTAATGTATTTTGTAATAGTCTTTATCTACCTTTGCCTACATGTTTGACTAATGAGATGGGGATACCCCTTTAAAAATCTATGTCACTGCAAACAGCAATCTAGTCACAGAACCTTTAATATAAAAAGATACCAGAGACCAGCAACTTCGATGAATCCAGTCTTAGAAAACTTGCTTTACACAATATTTATCCACAATATTAAAAAATAAAAAATCATCCAGTGTCATTGATGACAGAGAAAATAAACATCAGACATAACCTCCATCCTGGCATCCATGCTTTTTGAACATTACCTTCATCCTTACTTAGAGTGTGAACACACATAATTGATGGCGGAGACAACAATGAACTATACTGGATGGTGTTTTTATGCATTTGTGATTAATAATGTAGTTCTCATTGGATTAGGATTACAAAAAAGTTACTGGCCTCTGGTATCTTTTGAAATTACTACTCTTTTGGTGGAATTGGAGCCTCTGCAACCTAGGAACAATGGTATATAAGGAGTAGGGAGTTGGCATTTCTTATTGGTGATATAGGGTTTTTAAAAGTAGTGCCCTGGACTACAGAGCTCAAGGGTTAACGTTTGTCAGTAAGAAAGAAATAACAGACTCCTGTGCTGCTCATAAGACACAGCAGGGAGCGACATTACCAACCCAGCCACTGCTAGTGGGAGAGAAGTGGTTGGTAACCTAGGGAAGCATGTGTACACAAACAGAAGATAAGAACTGCTCTTATTTTGAAAGGAAGCAAGATTCTAACAACAATGTGATAGGAATACACCTTTAAAGGGAACCTGTCACATAGGTTATGCCCCCTTTGCTCAGGACAGCACGAGCTAGTGTCAGACCTGCTGTTTCCAGCGCTGTGTCCCTTATTCTGTAAGATGCTGTAGTTTTAGAGCATTTAGTGCTCAAATCTGCAGTTTTCAGCCAGAAAAGAGTCATATAAAGAGTCAGTTTTTTTCAAACCACTCCCACCTGAGGCTAGCCCCACCCACCTCAACTGATAAACCTATTACTTTGAATAGGTAGAAACATGTGAATAACTGTCAGTGGGCAGGGCTAGCCTTTGGTGGACGGGGCTAACACCAGCTCATGAATAAGATTTGAGGGGTAAATGCTCTAAAACTACTGCATCTTACAGAATAAGGGACACAGCACTGGAAACAGCAAGTCTGTGACTAGCTTGCGCTGTCCTCAGCAAGGGGGGCATAACCTATGGGACAGGTCCTCTTTAAGTACAACTACAAACTGAAAAAAATCAACAGGAATATAGAACCCAAAATTAAATTCTACTGCTACACATGTAAAGACATGACGACTGCTCCACTGCCTGGTATATTACCGAGGCTCTATTTCATGTGTCAGACGACTACTGTTTTCTTTCACACAGTGGGGGTTGCTTGCATTTCCTAATTGTTCAGTACCAACAATATACATGTATAGCAGTCACTGCATCTTCCCAGTCAATGCAGAGACTGATGAGCACTTTCATTTAACATAAAGTAGAAAATTATATTAGAACACATGGAAGCCTCCTATCAGCAGAAAATCAGATGGTCAGCATTTGGCCCTATAGAGACTAAGCAACAAAGAGGGAATAATAGTAAATGACTCCTGTCGTCTTCCATTATTCTGGCTTCGCCTATAAACACTCTAGCTAGCCGGAATACTTAACCCTGTCATAAAGATTCATTTCTGCATGACTTAACCCTTGGCGTTCTGCAGTAAAATACCTAACTCTCCTTTATTATTTCTACATGACTGGCCAGTTAACAAGGGAATTCATTATTATGTTTGATGTATTAATAAGAATTATTGTTCGTTATGGTCACTTAACATACTGAGAATGCCAGGTAATTAACACCAATAGGATTTTAATGTTAGCACATTAAAAGCAAGAGGCAATAAAAGGCAATATTATTTTGATCGGGTCAGACAATTTATTGATAGTGAGTAGTAGTAAATGCCAAGATGATTTACCATAAATTATGTATATATGTTTACAGCCTGGGGAAGGTAAAGGAATGTCACTATATAACAAATTGGCTTGCCTTTTGTTGTAAAAGAGCAAGTCACCTGTATTGTCATACTGCAGAATTTCTGCCATTGCATTAGCTACTGGGGTGGTTTTCAATGAAAGCTCTACAAAGCAATGTAAAACTGCAGTATAAAAAACAAATCCTGGGCAGGTATATCCTAAATTGAATGGAACCTAAATGATTATGATCTCAGATGTACCATCTACGGTCTATTTTACTACTTTACACTGTTTCTTGGCTTTGCTATCTGACCCGTATCTCTTACAATAATACTGAATATGAGAGTTTGAGGCAGGGACAAAGTTTTCAGCTCATCTATTTTTTTGGACAGTTTGTGAAAAATTAGGTCATTTGGGGTCTGTACATGATGGCGTGCAGTTAACATGACAGTCTTTTACAGGCTCCTAATGACCTCATTTTTCACAGACAAGCCCATGAGCAAATGAATGTGTTTGCAACCCTCGACTATTCAGCATAGGTATCTATATAGAGCCTAATAAGTAATGTGGGGATAAAACATCATACCTAGCGGAAAGTAAATAATTTTGTTAAGTTTACAGCATTTATGTAATGAACAAAGTTATCCAAAACTGTTATCCAACGCAAAAAATTAACTGCCTCTTAATCAAAATTAAAAAATCAGGTTGCACCACCAAGGGCAACAGTGTTTACAGCTAAAAGCTTTTAAAGAGAACCTGTCACATAAATTATGCCCCCCTTGCTGAGGACAGCAAGAACTAGTGACAGACCTGCTGTTCCCAGCGCTGTGTCCCTTATTCTGTAAGATTCTGGAGTTTCAGAGTATTTAATGCTCAAATCTGCAGTTTCCAGCCAGAAAAGAGTCATGAAAAGAGTCAGTTTTTTTCAAACCTTGCCCATCTAAAGCTAGCCCCGCGTACCTCACAACTGATAAACCTATTACTTTGAATAGTTAGAAACATGTGAATAACTGCCAGGGGGCGGAGCTAACCTTTAGTGGGCGGGGCTAACACCTGCTCATGAATAAGATTTGAGTGTTAAATACTCTATTCCTACAGCATCTTACAGAATAAGGGACACAGCGATGGAAACAGCATGTCTGTCACTAGCTTGTGCTGTCCTCAGCAAGGGGGGCATAAACTATGTGACAGGTTCCCTTTACGCTCACCCCCTCTTACAAGAAATGTAAATCAGATATATCAGAGACTCATATTATACTACTTTTTAGATATTCTTTTGCAATATTTTATACCACCATGGATTAGTTGCTGTGCCTCTTTGTGTGAACTTAGGAAGGCCTTTACAATAGTGACAAGATTATTTAATGTTTCAGGTGTTCTCCATCTGGTTCAACAGATTTGTTACTGTCCAAAAATATTTTGATCTTGGGATATTGAGGCCAACGCTATCTTAACAGTATTAAAGGCTACTGGGCAAAGCAGTACACTGAGCCCTGCCCAATCAAATTACATCAGGTCACGCCTCCCTTGGGCAGGAAGCCAGGTCCTCTATGAAGCAGATAGGTAAGGCACCAGTAGTTTGGCAGGGCTAATGATAGGTAAGGCCCTGGGTACGGTAGGTAGGCAAGCAAGGCCTCTAGTGAGTACATAGATATCCAGGGCCCTACATTGTTAGGAGCTTAGGTAGGTTGGCAGGAACTTAATAGTGGCCCTTTTAAGTGGAAAAGAAAAAATAAATCTCAACTATCTTAACATAAAGCAGCCAGAAACCTACAACACTAATTGGACAAGCAGAGAGCCGATGGCATAATGAGTTTACACAAATAGTTAATTAAGAGTGCTGACCCAGGTACCCAGTGCATATGCTCTGGATTTAGCCCTGCCTGCTTACCTATCTGCTTCATGGGGGACCTGGCTTCCTGCCCAAGGGAGGCATGACCCGATGTAAAGTAATTTGATTGGGCAGGGCTCAGTGTACTGCTTTGCCCAGTAGCCTTAAAACTGTTAAGATAGCGGTACAACATTATACTACAGAGCGGGGCCGGACGTGGGGCGCAGCCCTGGAGGGAGGCCCCACATGACACGGCGCGCCAACTCCAGCAAGTGGACGGGGGAAGTTTGGCGTGCAGCGCGTGAGGCGCGGCGCATAGCGCGCAGCGTTTGGCGCGCTGCGCGGGGCGTGCTGCGCGTGACGCGGGACGCATGACGCGCAGCAGGGAGGGGCGGGGGTATATATAACCGCCGCCCCGCGCCGCGCGGGAACAGTCCAGCACAGAGACAGGAAAGAGAGTCCCTCTGTGCGGCGCGTGATTGGCAAGAAAATGTCAGCAGTGGAAGCTTTATTGGAGCAGCACAGGAGGGCTGCAGGCGACCGGGGGCAGGATTGGCTGGAGCGACAGGTGCAGGGAGCATTGGGGGCAGGGTGCGGTTCCTTGCCCCCTGCCTTGCCTGTGGAAGTTGCTGGGGCCTCTGGGCTCCCTAGGAGCCGTACTAGTCCACCTACGAGGCTGAGCCCGGATGTTACCCCCAGGGCCCGCATGCGCCGGCAGAGCCCCTCACGGGACCCTTCAGGCCGAGGGGAGCGGGCAGTGGCTCGTGCACGCCCCGCTCGGTCTGGAAGGAATCAAAGAAGGCGGGCGGGCCCAGCGGAGCACGGTAGCGGCCTCCACGGTACTGTGGGAGCGGCTGCTGGGGCTCCTGTCGGCGAAGAGAAGATGGAGACGGTGAGCAGTTCTGGCGAGGTTCCGGTTGGGCCGCTCACCAGCAATCGCAGATGGAGCGGTCGGTCTGCGGTTTCGGCTGGAGTGGACATCAGGGACAGCGGCACGGATGTCGGTCCGGTGCCAGAGGCAAGAGGAGGAAGGGCGGCCATCGACGGTTCCGTGGCAAGGGAGAGCACATCGGGGATCCTGTCGTCGCAGATGCTGTCAGTGGTCCGATTAGTTCGGGGCCAGGCGCAAGAGGAGGCTGAAGAGTGGGGGAGCAGCTCGGATCGGAGGACAACGGGATTGTCGCTTCAGGGATCGGTCGGCACGGCTGGCGGGATCACAGCTCCCGTGCAGCCTGGTGAGTCATGTTCCATGTCTGTGCTGTATCCGCCGGGGGGGATAGGGCAGGGTTTAGGCCTGGGTCAGGACCCGTTCCGTTGTCCCCCGGTTCCGGAATGGCAGGAGTTGGCGGGCGTATTAGGGAGTTCATGGCGCGGTTCCCAGGGCCTATGGGAGGTGGTGATCAGGTGTCACCGGTATTGGCTTGGGGTTCTCTGATGTCGGGTGTGGGGGCTCCACCTTCCGTGATAGGGAGGGGAGTTAGCTCTGGCGGGTTGTGCCCGGGTGTTGCGGTGTCTGTACATACGGATTGGGACAAAGTGGATAGCGTACGCTTGGATGATAGGGCTAGGGGAAAGGTTTATGTCTGTTTTGAGGGCCCGCTGGGGGCGCATTTGAAGAAGGAGGTGAGAGAAAAGATCTGTCAGGATGAGTATGTTGAGATTTTTTCTCTCCTTCCTTTGGAAAAATTTAACTTGGACAAGGGAAAAAGGGACGTTGGTAAGAAGGAGGAGGAGGAGAAAAAGAGATGGCGTCTGATACCGCAGACGTTTCAAAACTGGTTACAGGCATTTGCGATTCTGGCTAGTGTGATTGAGGAAAAAGCTCCCCAGAATTGCTCCGGGTTATTTTGCTATATGGATGCAATCGGGGAAGCTTATAGAGTGTATGGGGGCCAGGCTTGGCTCCAATACGATGAGCAGTTCCGGCAGCGGAAGGCGGTTCGCCCTTCCATACGCTGGGACCATAAGGATATAGGTCTATGGCTGAGGGTGATGGCATCGACGAGGTTCAGGCATTCCTTTCAGGGAGGGCCCGGAGATTCCGGGCAATAGGGAGGGACCGCTTCAGGCAGCGGCTCGAGCCAACAAGGGAGCAAGACTGGTGTCTGTTGGCAGTTCAACAACAGCCAGTGTAGATTCGGGGGCAGTTCTCGCTTCAAGCACACCTGTTCGGTCTGTAGCGCGACCTCGCATGGAGCATCTAAATGCTTCCGGCGAGGGAAGGGAAAAGGAGCAAGCACTGCGCAGGGGGGAGACTCCGGTGAGAGTGGCCGCGATGGTGCCTTATCTAAATAGGGACCCAGATCGGAGTGCGGCATTGTTGTTGCGTGAGGGGTTCACGGTGGGTTTCAGGATTCCACCGCCGGCACACAAGGTGCCGTTTACTGTGAAGAATTTGAGGTCGGCAATGTTGCATCCTGAGGTGGTGTCTGAGAAGCTGGCTAAGGAGGTTAGGTTAGGTCGGTTGGCAGGTCCGTTCGCGGAGGTGCCTTTTGTGGGTTTCATAGTTTCCCCGTTGGGAGTGGTTCCAAAGAAGGAACCAAACAAGTTTCGTTTGATTCACCACTTGTCTGTCCCTAAGGGTTCATCAGTTAATGACGGGATTGACCCAGCTTTGTGCTCAGTCGAGTACACGTCATTTGACACTGCGGTTCATTGGGTGCGACGGTATGGAAAAGGGGCTCTAATGGCTAAGAGTGATATAGAGTCGGCGTTCAGGTTGCTGCCAGTTCATGCGGACAGCGTGAGGTTGTTGGGGTGTTATTGGGAGGGAGCATATTTTGCGGATTGGTGCTTGCCGATGGGTTGTGCCATTTCTTGTTCATATTTCGAGACATTTAGTTCGTTTTTGGAATGGGTGGTGAGGGACGTGTCCGGGGTTTCATCCATTATTCATTATCTGGATGACTTTCTGTGTGTTGGCCCGGTGGACTCTGGGGTTTGCGGGTCGCTGTTGGCTAACATGCAGTGGGTGGCGGGCCATTTTGGAGTCCCGTTGGCCCCGGACAAGACAGAGGGTCCCACCACCACCCTAAATTTTTTGGGGATTCAGATAGATTCAGAGGCGATGGAATGCCGGTTACCGGAGGAGAAGCTGGTGGCGTTGAAAGGGGATGTTAAAAGGGCTTTGGCGTTAAAAAAGATCACGTTGAGGGATTTGCAATCTTTGTTGGGAAAATTGAACTTTGCTTGTCGTATTATCCCGATGGGCAGGGTTTTTTGTAGAAGGTTGGCGGCCGCCACGTCCGGGGTACGAGGGCCGCATCATTTTATCAGACTGACATCTGACTTGAAGGAGGACCTGAGAGTGTGGCAGTCCTTTTTAGGGCAATACAATGGCCGGTCCATTATATTGGACACGGCTGTGAGTAACACGGACATTGATATTTTCAAAGACGCAGCGGGTAGTGTGGGGTACGGGGCCTTCTGTCAGGGGGATTGGAGCGCCGGTACCTGGCCAGCTAGCTGGGTGGAAGCAGGATTGGTGAGGAACCTGGCGCTGTTGGAGCTTTTCCCAATTGTGCTTGCAGTGGAAATCTGGGGGGATAGGTTACGGAATAGGAAGGTCAGATTCCATTGCGACAATTTGGGGGTAGTGCAGGCCATCAACACCCTTTCCGCGTCTTCACCGCCAGTGGTTGGTTTGCTTTGGCGGCTAGTTCTGCGCTGTCTGGGTCTGAACTTGTGGGTTGTGGCTGTCCACGTGCCGGGTGTGCAGAACGATTTGGCTGACGCTCTATCTCGTTCACAGTGGCAGCGGTTTCGGTCTCTGGCTCCGGATGCAGCGGCCATCGGCGTGGAATGCCCCAAGGAACTGTGGAGCGTGGTTACAGTACCGCGGATCAATTGTTCAGGTCGTCTGTAACGGGGGGGACGTGGGAATCTTATTCAGCAGCGTGGGCCTTGTGGGAGCGCTGGTTGGACGGGCTTGGGCCGATTTCATCGGAGGAGGAGAGGTCGGTTGCTCTCTTTTGCTTCATAGGCCATGCGGTCAATGAAGGGTGGTCGGTGTCAAAGGTATCCCGGCTGATTTCTGGGCTGGCTTTTGGCTTCAAGGCGCGAGGAATGAGGGATGTGACGAAGTCTTTTTGTGTTAAACAGGCTTTAAAAGGTCTCAGGCGGGGGCGTAGATCGGTGGATGGGAGGCGTCCGGTGGTGTTTCAGTTGCTGGAGCGCCTGGGTCTTGCAGTGAGTGGGGTATGTTCATCGGCTTGGGAGGAAGGGCTGTTCCGGTTGGCCTTTTCGTTTGTCTTCTTTGGCGCGTTGCGTATAGGGGAATTAGTTTCTCCTAGCAAACGAGTGGCCGGGGGGGCTCCGCAATGAGGATGTGCAGCTCCTGGAAGACGGGGTTGAGCTATGGATAAGAAGATCCAAGACGGATCAAGTGGGTAAAGGGAAGAGGGTGCAGCTGGGGCACGTTCAGGGTGCGATGATGTGCCCTGTGAGTTGTTTGAGCCAGTACCGGAGCAGGGGCTCTGTGCAACCCGGCCCATTATTGGTGCACGAGGACGGAACATTCCTGTCAAGATTCCAGTTTAAGGCGGTTTTTCGACGTTGTTTGGAGGACTTGGGTTTGGACCCGTCCCAATTCGCCCCCCATTCCTTCCGTATTGGGGCGGCGACGGAGGCGGCTAGTCTGGGGTTGGATGCAGCGACCGTAAGGAGGATAGGTAGGTGGGAGTCAGATCGATTCCGGATTTACATCAGGCCGCATTTAGCTCAAGGCCTCCAGGTTTGATGGGAGGGGAGGGGGCGTAGAGCAGGGATGGCTGAAGGGAATGAGTGTTAGGCTGAGGGGATTGCTGCTTGGGTTAAGGTGGTCACGATTGTGGCATCTTTGATATATCTTATTGTTTGTGCTTGATTTTCAGGTGGGTCCCATCGTTTGGTTTGGATCTTTGGCCACTCGTTTGTGCATTGGGGGGCACAGCGAGCTGCGTTGCGGGAAAGTGGTCTCCAATTGGGCATCCCGAGGGAGGTGGCGACAGGCCGGTGGATTGGGAGGCATGGAATGGTATGGAACCAGGTCTTACCGTCGTTCCAAGAACATGCCCAGTGGGACCGCCCTCCGGATGTTGTGGTTTTCCATGTCGGGGGTAGTGATCTGGGGACTCGCCCTATCAGGAAATTAATCAGGGATATTTGGTATGACTTGTTGCGGTTCTGGAGGCAGTACCCAGGTTTGATGACAGTGTGTTCTGATATGGTCTGGCGTAGGTCGTGGCGTCATGCGGGTTCGGTCGTTGGTCTTAATCGTGCGCGGGTAAAAGTAAATCGGGTTATTGCGTGTTTTGTGGCAAGGAATGGGGGTTTGGTGGTGCGTCATAGGGAACTGGAGTCAGGGGACGGTGATTTTTGGAGGAATGATGGGGTTCACCTGAATGCAGTAGGTTTGGATTTGTGTTAAGTATTGGTGAAGGCTTGGAGAGAGCATTGGGGCTGGTGGGGGCGGCGCGATCATAAGCGGTCATGAGTCGCTTGCTATGGCGGGATGGGGGTCCTTGGAGTCAGTGGAAATTGGTGGGGGAGTCAGGTTTCGGCTTGGCTCCTAATTGGAAGTGACCGGTCTGGCGAAGGTTTGGGCTCCGCAGGGCAAGGTCCTTGGGAGCAGGTGAACAGTGGTGAGCCACCTGTGGTGGTTGGTGCCCTTGGGCTTGGTGTGATGGCTGAGGGTAAGCTACTGGAGATGTGGTGGAGAATGGTCGCCCGGCTTGGTCAGGGGTTATGGTAACTCCAAGGACCTCAGCCCCAAGTGTTAAATAGGAAGGTCTGTTCAAAGGTGGTTTTGAGCAGTCGAATGGGTATAGGGGGGGCTATACTCATTCGTTTATATTGTCACTGTTTAATGTTATGTTAATAAATGGCTGCTGTGGCCAATACATCCAATCTATGTCTCAGAGTCATTATTGGGGAGACATGGGGGGTGAGATGGTCCGGCAGAGATAGGCACTGCACAGGGTCATGGATTCCCAAGACATACTTCTGACTACCTGGCAACTGCCTTGTATAACCAATGGATATGAGAGCCCTGACTGGGCACTTTTATTATAGTAATTGTGCCAGAATTCTAGAGCAATTTGTACCAAAACACTGGATTACATGCTTTACACCACATTCATTATGTGTTTTAGATGATTTCTAGACACTTATGTGCCTCTTATGATAAAAGGGCATAGCCTCAGTTACATGGATGTGGATTCGTGAAAAGGGGCTTGGTTTAGTGTGGAACACAGTGCACCAAAATTTTGTTGTAATTAGAGGCATAAAGTAAGCCAAATAATAGAAGGTGTAAACTAAGACTAGACAGTTTAAAGGTGTGCATGATTTATCAATACTATGATAAATGTGACAGATTGTTATATTCCCAGAACACTGGGGCAGATTTATCAATGCTGTCTAGCTCTCTAGACAGTCTTACACTCACATGGCAAGGTTCATTATCTAACTTAGACTTAACTGGAATTTCTAGATTCTGTAGCTGTTAAGTTAAACAGGCCAGTACTTTCATATGCGATGCAAGAGTTGGAAAACATTGCTCATTAGATGCTGTACATGTAGTTTTAAGTTAAAAACTGTGTGAGTGGGTCTTTTATATTCACTGGTTATTAAATACCAAGAGTGGCCGTCTTATCAAACACTAGAAATTAAGTGATGAAATCTTAAAACAATTTGTCTGAGTCGTCATACTAATAAGCAATACGTACTAGTTGTAATGTGCCACATTTATCATACTCTTAATAAGTCTAGGGCATGTTAGAATTGTCTAGTTTAACTTTTCAACTTTTATAAGGTGGCTAACTTTATGTTTCTATGCCGAAATTTTGGGGCATTTTTTCTTTGGCTCACTGTGTTGCACACTAAGGCATGCCCCTTTTCCATGAAGTCACACCCTTTTGCCAAGGTCATGCATTTTTAGCCGAGGGGGCACAGAAGTGTCTAGAAACGGTCTAAAACACATAATAAATGTAGTGTAAAGCATGTACACCATCATTTTTGGTAAAAATTGTACCAGAATTCTGGCACAATTGCCTTGATAAATGTGTCTGTTTGTCCCCTAGAAACAATGCTTTCCATAGTACGGCATCAAAAAGAGCATACCACATGCCACAATTGTTTTGTGAGACACATGCAGAATCAGTCAAAAAAAGCTGTATTTTTCTATATGAAATTAGAGGTGTACAAGGTAAATGAGAGTGTCATAGATTTATTTTGGTAAAGTACTAATATTCCACACAACTTAGAGGTTGGAAACTGCACTCTTTTTAAAGCTTGAAAACTTGATGTTTTTGGAAACTGTAACTAGCTAGTAAATAGGTCATTCAATGTTAATGAATAAAGGCTTCCATCTAGAAACAGAAACATTTTTGTATTGCAGATCAAGTTCAGGGGGCTGAGTTCCAACTCCAAACAAAATCTATAGCACTGTTTTGGAAGGAAAACAACAATGTTTTTATCAACTTATACAACTTCTTTAGAGCAATGTGTCAAAAACCCAAATCAGTTCAACTAGTGGTTGCCTCACAAACTAACCCACTGGCGACTGGCTATGTTTGGGCATAAGGATGTCATAGAGGTATATGTAAGATGAGGATAGCTATGGTGGTGTCCAACTGTGACTGCCCGTTGCCCATAGCAACTACCCTTACCAGAGTTCTGTTGTATTTGCAGGAGAGGTGTGGAGTGGGACGTGTGGTGCACACATTTTATCCGGGGTTAACGAGATTCTAGACTCTCAATACTGTTTTCACTCTGTGCCGTTTCCTTGTTTCACTACACCCAGCAGCTTCAGCACACACTCACAGTACACTGAGGAACTCTCTTTATATCCACCTCACTGCGCTGCCTGACCTTTCCAGTAGTCTCTCTCTGGTTCTCTTCTCTGGAGATGGGTTTGACCTTGTCGCTTTACTGTCCCAGGAACGACCTTGCAGAGCTACAATGCCTCAGGCCTCACGCTATACCTCATATGCTGCTCCCCAGATCAGTGCCCTCTCCCGGACACTGCTGGCCACTAACAGTGGGAACCTTTCCCTGGCCACTCCCAGATTTTCTCTCCTTATCACGGACTATTTACATGTCCTCTGGGCATTGGACATCAGGAATGATAGCCACAGAAATCTGCCACCTCTCATGGCTGCTGCAATCCTCTTCCTGATTCTCACAGGAAGTAGCCCAGTGGCCATTTTGTTCTTATATAATGATTATGCCCTAGACAAAACCAGCAGACTTTTGTAATTAAAGTTATTTAAGTATTTTTTTCATTATGACATGTAGTTTATGTATTTAGTTTTCTTCTTTTCCTGGAAAACCCCTTTAACTGTCACTAACTGAAGCTTTATCAACCTCAGCACCAGCTTTTCCTTCTCCTCAGCCTAGCTCCACCCCTCAAGCTTGCTAATTGACTGTCCAGCCCCTCTGTTACAAACTACACAGGCCCAAATTGCCTGCCTGAACTTATTTACTGTTCCAGACAATCCTACTCCCTGGTTTGCCATGGCAACTATCTTTGCTACCAGCCTAACGCAAGTATTACATATCTAACCCATATAGGATATCCATAGCCAGAGCACAGTTTGCAGTGGCCTCTATTTCAAAAATGTACAGCAGATGGAGACTTCCACAGGCAAAATTTTCTATTTATGAAGGGTGCAAGAAGCTAGACCCTCAACATATGTCTATAAAGAAGTTGTCTTTATGAGACATCCTGTTTAACTGTTCCACTAAAGGAGGTTAAAGGATTAAAAAACATGCCTGCTTTCTTCCAAAAACATAGACACCCCTGTCCACAGGTTATGTGAAGTATTTCATCTACATGGATAGGTGAGGAACGGTTTAGGAAAGAAAAAAAGCCATATTTTTTGTGATCCTGTTTAACCCTTTTAGATCAATTAATAGATGAATGTATCATTCACAGTCATACCAGTAATGTCCACCCATAGATATTCAAAAGTTGGCTGGTCCTACCAAAATGATCGGATTTAGCCAACTTTTATCTAATGTGCAATGGTACCTTAATGGCTTGTCGCCATGTCAAAGGTTTTCAGTCGGATTTACAGACAGTTTTCGGATTTGAAAGCCGTCTGTAAACTGACTGTCAACCTTTTACATTAAGTTAAATACAAAATGTGTGCAGTAGTCCCCACTGCACGGATTTTCCACTGGATGGTTTTTCCAAAAAACTTAGAACATGTTCATTCTTCTTCACGGTTACAGGGTGGAACATGAACATGTGGATGCGAAGGGGGAGAGCTTGAATCTGCAAACCACAGACAAAAACTGTCCCCCTGCGTGCCAAAAAAAGATCAAATACCGGTTGTTATTTGGTCTCTGCCATGTAAACGCACCCTAAGGCTGGGTTCACACGGCTTATTTGCAGGGCGTAATTACGCCCCGCAATTACGCCATATTGCCGGGGCGGGAGAGGGGGGGTCGGCACCTTGCCGGCCCATAGACTTTCATTACTAGCGGCGCGTATACGCGCTAGTAATTCACCTGTTACTTATCTCCCCCATCGGCGTATTCGCCGAGCAGGAAGATGAGACGTAATCCATAGTTCTCTATGAGAACTGTGGATTACCGTCATGACTTGGACGTATTCCAGCCGTAATTTGCGCACTCCGGCGCGTAATTACGGACTGAAATACGTCCCATTTTAAGCCGTGTGAAGATAGCCTAACATTTAGAAGACAATTCCCAAATCAAATTTTCAAGCATAAGGTTTTTTGATTATTCTATGGGAAAATCAGTCAGAATATATCAGATTTCTTTGCTTGAATTTCCAGCACTAATAATAAGCAGAACTTAAACTAGATTGGGGCTAACCCTCTCCTTCTGAGAGCAGTTTACACAGATTTCATTGAAACACTCAACAACCGCTGGGGTTTGGTCTGATAACTAAGTTGATTAAAAGAATAAATATGTAACAAAAAAGAGAATACCATCCCCAAAATGACAATTACTTTTTATATGGTAGCTCTAAACTGCAGAAAGTGAACTGAAAATGGCTTAACACGATAAACTTCAGTTGTAATACTATTAATAATTCAGTGTCACCAGAGAAGCATTGGTGTCATCACTAAAGTTGTTAAGGCAATGACTACAATCAATAGACACAGTGGGTCAAGTTATCAGTAACCAAAAGTAGCTAATATATCATTATATGCTTGTGTCCTCCTGTTAATTGGCATGTATGGACTTTCTCTACACAACAAATTGACATACGTAGCACATATAAAGTATGCCGAACTCAGAAATCTTAGCAATCTATAGCAATTCCCCACATACAATAAAAAGCAAAACCTACCTATGTTGTAAAGCAATATAAAAGCAGTATAATGTATATGCGTGTGTGTGTGTATATATATATATATATATGTATATATATATATTATATATATATATATATATATATATATATATATATTATATATATACACACACACACCTACACATTGAAGAATGGATAATACATATACCAGCGATCATAACCCATTATGCTTCTCAAAATATAAAGATTGTATTATCCTCCGTGACAAGTATTTTATTAGTGGTTTTTCTTCTATGGAGTCAAGGAGATTTTCTTTACCACACCCTTCACTTAATTCCAGTGTTGAATTGAAAATCATTAGCCCAGGTTGTAGAATCCATTATATCCATCCTTGAATGCATTTTATTTGCAGTTCCACTATGCTGTACTAGATAAGAAGCACATGCAGAGATTTTTTTCAGTCATACAGAAAAATGATCAGAAATCTAAATACATGTATTAGTTCTGCCTATAAGGCCTTTTGGATTTCTATTGTTTATCTCATATTCCTGTCTAAGAATTCTGTTTGCTATGTGCATGTAGTCTAAAAGGGGTGTTCCTACCATGGACTTTAATGGAATATTGATTGATTAGGTCATAAAAGTCTGATAGGTGTGATTCCCACTTCTGGGACCCACACCTAGCTTGGGAACGGGTCCTTTAGGGTATGTTCACACGATGTACTGCGGCGCGTATATTACGCCGGCCCCATTGACATTCATTACTCGCGGCACGTAATAGCCGCGAATAATTGACATGTCACTTATCTCTCCGTGCATACAATACGATCGTATTGTACAATCGGGGAGAGGAGGCGTAATCCATAGTTCTCTATGAGAGCTATGGATTACAGTAATTTCGCCATGCATCTCACCCGTATTAGAGCGAAAATACGCGGCGAAATGCGTGCCGAAATTACCCCGTGTACACATACCCTTAAGGTTATAGGTCCCCAAAGTTACAAAGCAGAATGGAGATCTGGTTGTGCTTGTGCACGACTCTACATTCTGTTCTATGGGAGTTCCAAGTACAGGCAAGCACCATGTTTGGCTGTGCTCAGAACTCCCATACAACAGAATGGAGAATTTTGTGCAAGCGCAACCGGCTCTCCCTTCTGCTCCGTAACTTTGGGGCCCATTCTCAAGAAAGGTGTGGGTCCCAGAGATGGGACTCGCATATATCAGACTGTGTCTAAATTCAGACTACGTTGATGGGTTGCAGTTTTTGTGTTAAATTGTATGTATAGTCATGTTTTCTGTATAATCCCTTATTCAGTTGAGAAACACATCACAGAAAAAATTGTAATACAAAACTGGTATCCTGTAGAAGCCTATCAATGTGCAAATTCAATACCATGCAGCCCTCTCTCTCAGGTGTAGTAGGGGTGTGGTTTCATCAGCCTTTTGCACTTGTGTTATCTCCCCTTTAGAGTATTATGGTATTTCTGCATTTTGTTGGGAACTGTCATTTAAAATTTTGTATTAGCAAGTAGAGGCAGTATGGGATATTAGTATTGGTATTGAGCACTTGAAGAGTGCTGGGCAACCCGCCAAATCAAATAGTATGGGTGTCACCAATAAGCTTTAACATCAGTATGGTGCAGCACAGGTAACTGCATGACTGAAAACCTACACAAGTTTTATCCATGCACAAATATGATATTAAAAGGTTTCCAAGTAAAAAAAGAATAATGGTTTGCGCCACTCACCAATCTTCTCTTGTAGTCTATTCCATCAGAATTACAAACGGAAAAGACACACGTGTAATGGTTGAAGGCCATTTTGGTCTGCTGACGCTTTCTTAAGCACTGAGATGGCCGTAGGTTTGAGAAAGTATCGGTAGACAAGAAACGGCCATAGGCTTGAGATAGCAACAGTAGACACAAAACGGCTGTAGACCATTGCTTGTGTGCCTTTCCTGTTTGTTATTCTGCTAGAATAAACTACAAAAGATTGGTGAGTGCAGTGAATCAATCTTTTCTTATTTGGAATCTCTTCGTGCTCCCTATATTGCTGAGCACCACCACCAGAGGATTTGTGCATGTCATGACATTCCATAGCGCATAACATGTTATCCATTAGAAAATGATTTGATTGTTGCCGATCAATACGCTTAATATGGGACTATGATAGTAAAGTAGTTTTCCCATCTGGCTATGTCACAGAGCATGCTCTTTACAGCAGGCTTCATGATCCCTCTTCCTGATTTGGCTGTGAGCAGTTCTACAGTAGCGACTGATATATCAACTCTGCTATCCTAGCTGAGCCTGTTAGAGAGACCTTGGTCATGGATGGATTTTATAAGCAGGGTACAAGACTGCAGAGCTCTGAAGGGTTAAAGTTTGCAGTAACTAAGATAAACAAGCTCCTGTGCTGCTGATAAGACACAGCAAGGAATGACATAACCAGTCTAGACAGGGCTGCTAGAGCAGAGAGAGGTGGTTGGCAACCTAAGAAACCTTTAGTAAACAAGCTGGGGATAAGAACTGCTCTGACTCTGAAATGAAGCAAAATAAGAACAGCAATGTGTTTGGTAATAATCTTCATTTACCTTTACCTACATGTTTATAGCTAGTCAATGAGATTGGAATACCCCTTTAAGGCCACCACTTCCCTATTACTATTTTGCATATGTGGAACCTCTTCCATGTAGCTTTGGGGCTTATCTATAATCTTTTGGAAATTGATTTTTAACCTGCCTAAGGATCAGTAAATATGCATCAACTCTTCAGAACCACAATTTGGTCAGATTGCTTTACTCCAATTTTCTTCTTATATTTTTTTTTCTGAGATTTCCACACCTATTTGGGAACCACAATGTGTCTTATTTGCAAGTGGCATCATTTGTGTGCCACCTAGCTAGTGGAAAATAATATGAAACATTGTAAAAACCTAGTTCAGTAAATATCACATGCGGTTTTATGTTGCCGTTTTTGACGCGGTCAGTAAACTGCAATCCAACTACACCATCTGAATATACCCATACAGTGCTCAGAATCCAGCCAGTCCAGTCTTTATTCAAACACTGACTTGCATTACTGGTAATGAGAAAGATTTTGGATACAATTTACAGGGTTAATGCTAAAAAACCTGCTTAATCCACGTACGTAATACCAATCAAAAGTACTGTATTTCATGCACAAACATTTAGCAGTTGTGTCACAGTAATTGCCGCAAAACTGCATTGACCATAATGCAATTACCACAGAAAGACAACTGCAAGTTTAGGTAACTAATATTACAAAGAGACAGACAGAAATAACAGCAGGAAAAATATATGTGCAAATCATACTAGTAGCATTATTACAAACAAAACTATCAAATACAGAAGCCAACATTTTCTCTTTAAGAGCCTGCTATCTGCTGCAGTAGCAGAAACCAAACTGACAGTGTCTTGATGGACCAATATATTTTAATAAGAAAAAGCTGTAAGTTTAGTCACTCGCTTTTGCAATTGCATTCACCCAGCACATGAGCGGTTAAAGGAGTCTTGTCGGTTATTTAACCCTTGCATTACATTTCAAGTGAACCTGCAACAGAAGGGTTAAACTCATCATGTTCCTAGACAAAGGGGCTGATAACACCATGCTCAATGCTATGCAGCACACATCTGCAAACTTGGTGCCGCATTTTTACAGACCCATTTTGCAGCTAAGTACTGGTGCCTTATGTTACTGGTGCAATCTATAAAAAAAAGCTTCTACCTGCCTAAGCGACATCTCCTGGAAACGAGAAATTAGTGGCTTCCTCCCATAAATTACTATGAGTACAATGATTCTAGGGATTCCCATTGCAATCAATAAAGACCCAAATAGAACCTGCTTAAGTTCACAGAACACAATGCTTATACAAACAACTTACCAGCAATAATATTAACGTTATTATATGATAAAGAAATGCAAACAATACAAAACGGACAAGTTCAGTACCATGGAAGGAATTGCTGCCTTGACATGTAGTAGAGAAAAAACAGTCTTCTTATCATATAGAGTACATTGAGACACCATGCAAAACACAGGGCACCATCAAAACACAGGGCCACAAGATATTTCTATTGTGATTGCATTTACCTTTATGCTTGTGCAGAGAAGCAGTGAAAATTGCAGAGCCAATCTTCTTATAGAGACTGGTGTTGTATGTAATATTCCCTCAGCAGCTGCAGTAGCCTTTGTTGAGTTGCCTGTAAGGTAAAAGACAAAGCAAGAGTAGCGAGAGGTAAGGAAAGTGCTACACTACATTTCTGCAGCTGACAGGTCTTCAGGAAAGACAGCAAATGCTACTGTTGGATTCCTTGCTGAGCAGGCAATGTATGCGCACTCTCCTGGGCTGGAAATACTGAGAGAATCAATACACCTCATCAGCTCAGAGGCTGCCAGAAGCAGTTCACTGCAGAACACGCCTGGTTATGCTCTGAATGAATCTCACACAACATGGCATGGGACTGGGAGTGCTCTGCACACACCATTCATGTGTTTCACATCTCAGCCTCCTATGCCACTCATATAGAAAATGTGCATGCCTGGTGGAAGGGTCACATCCTGCTAAACTGATGTACACCTCCCTATCCTATTATGTAATTAATTCATGATCATCGTGACATAGAAATAATCTGCAGATGAAGCATTTTGAAGAAGAAGTATCTTTAGGGACATTCTGAGCTCACTTCTATCTACATTATTTAAATAGTGCTAACGATATACTTCATTATAAGACTTCATTACCTCCTGCCTACACTGCCTGCCCAACTGTGCAAGCAGTATACCATAGGCTTGGCCGCCAGATACTACAATATTTGATGGGTGACGTTTTCCAAAATTTTATCTCAGAAAACAATGTGTAGAGCCTGATAAATCAGTTAATAGGCTGTGATTGAGTTTTCCTGGATGTTTTAGTCAGTTCAATAGCTATAAATGCCTGAGTGCCATAAAATGTATGCTTATCCCACACCCACATATTGTGGGACTGTAGTAAGACAAAGACAACATAATCCTATAATTTATGCCAATTTAGTACAATCATAGTTCTTATTAACTAATCTACAGGTGTAACAATTCACTTTATCAATTGGAATGAGTCAGGATAAATGTATTAGCTACCATAAAAGTCTTATTGACTGGAACAAAGTAAAATTTGTATAGTTAGACCTGTTTCACATCTGCGTTAGAGATTCCATTCGGGACCTCCATTGTAGAGGTAGAACCAGACCCATTCTATGCAGACACCAACGTCGCCCAATGAACCCTATTGACTACAATACGGTCCAACAGATTTATGACATATTGTCCATTGATTGAATCTGCAATGGAGGTTCTGAACCAGGCCTAAAAGTCTTGCAGGTCATAGATGTTTGGATCTGGATTTAATAATAATAATTTTGTACAGTTATATGACATACTAAGGTTCCACATAGACTTTTTAGGGCGTCTTTCTATTTGTAACTTCGGAGTGCACTAACTCTTATGCAACCCAAAGTATTTCTCTGAGTTTTAGCAATGAAAAATGAAAAGTCCCAATGCAAAAGTCTCCATGTATCCCCAGACTAAGGACTAATATTGTTATATATATGTATTCATAGTTATATGCACAGAGCCAGGTTGGCTTCCAAGTATGGAGCCACAAGCCTTCATATGATGCAGTACAGGCTCCACCAGCCAACGCAGGTGTAGGGGTGTGCTCCTCTAGAGGCAGTTCTTGTAAAAGACCATATGTACAATAAAACATGCCATGATTTTTTCTGTTGGATTCAATATGAATCCAGATTCCATATATCTGTATAAAATTAGAAATATTTGAAGTTACATTAGAGCTCCTATGTACCTCTATAGAAGTCCTATGACACAAACAGTGAGGTCAAACTGCCATGTGCATGAGCACAATTCTGGTTAATCATTAGCGGGTATGTTCACTTTCATGACTCCACTAGATCATGGTTATGTCCTTCTAAGTTACACATACATTTATATACAGTCAGGTCCTGTTATTAAGACCACCAAATAACATCCATAGTAACCGCCGTGTACAGCATGGACAGCAGCTAATTGGCTGGTAGTGACTCAATAAGGTCCTGCTAGGTTGTCACAGGTATCTGGAGTCATGATTATTGCATTCCACAACTGATAGAGGGCGCCTGGAGGAGGATCCACAGAGCAAACACGATGAGTGAGGTGATCCCACTGATGCTCAATTGAGTTCCAGTATGAGGAATCAGGGGGCCTTGCTAGTACTTGGAAGTCTTAGTCATGCTCTTCCCCCAATGTTGGATTTTTTCAGCCATGTGACATGTCGCATTGTGTTGCTCGAAGTTCCCATCTGCCCCAGGGAAGACAATTTGTGTGTATGCATGTGTATGTACGGTTGCGATCTGCAAGGATGGATTCATACTCGCATCAGTTGAAAGTGCCTTCTAAATGGAGGCGTGGGTTCAGATAATGCCACAAATACATTCCCTAGCCTAGACCATAGCGCTGTCACCACCAGCTTGTGTTCTTCAGCAATGGTTTCAGGGTGTTTGTTCTCTGATGTTTCTCACCTGACATGCCAACTTCCATCTATTCGATGAAGCAGAAAATGTGATTTAGCGGAGAAGGCAGCCCTCTGCCTATCAGCAGAAGTCCAATTCCAATACTGCCTTGAAAATTGAAGCCTTTTCTGCCAATGCAACTTTGTTAGCAGAGGTGCAGACCATCCGTTTGCTTCAGAGCCCCAAACCCATTAGGGTTCACGTAACTGTTTTGTTAGCTACATGTCTGGTAGCCCCCTGATTCACCATTTTAGTTAATTGCTCGATTTTAGCGTGTCGGTCCGCCATTGTGCACCTTTGTAGCTGATGTTTATCTTTCACATTAACCCCTTAAGGACCCGGGGTTTTTTTTTGGGTGACACATTCGTTTTTCCCTCCTCTCCTTCCCAGAGCCATAACTTTTTTATTTTTCCACCTACAAAGACACATGTGGGCATTTATTTGTCAGGACAAGATGTACTTTCTAATGGTGTCACTATACTATAGAATATACTAGGAAACCGCAAAAAAATTCCAAGTGGGACAAATTGTGAAAAAAAATGTATTTTCGCCATGTATGCGGAGGTTTTGCTTTTACGGCATTCAATCTTCGGTAAATATAATGTGTTATCTGTATTCTACATGTTGTTACGCATCCGGCAATACCAAACATATAGGGTTTCCTTTATGTTTTGGTACCGTAAAAAAATTCCAAACATCTTCTATTTTGTGCAAACAATATCTTTTTGTACTAACACCTACGGACATCAGTGAGGGGGCATTTTTTGCGGGCTGAAGTGTACTTTTTATCGCTAGCAGTTTGGAATGCTTGCAACTTTTTTGATCATTTTTTTAAAATTTTTTGAGTGACGTAAATTGACCAAAAAACGCAATTTTGGCGTTTGGAATTTTTTTCTTCTACGGTGTTCAGTGTATGGTATAAATGATGTTATATTTTTATAGATCGGACTTTTTCGGACGCGGCGATACCAAATATGTGTAACTTTTTTATTATTTTAATGATTTTATTTGTAAAATGGGGAATGGAGGGTGATTTGAACTTTTAATACTTTTCTTTTTTTTTTTTTGTACTTTAAAGCTTTATTTATTTATTTTTTTTACTGCCGATTAGCCGCTAACGCCCGGCGGCTGTGCTAGGGGGTCGCGGAGCGATCCCCCTGCAAAGCCCCTTAGCGGCCCTGGGACGTACTCATACGCCCAGGGTCGTTAAGGGGTTAAAGGGGTTTTGCAACGAAGTGCGATGGCCCGAGTTCCGACAGGGACGCTTCAGCTATATGCGACGCCTCAGGGAGCGCATATAACTGAATGCCGAGTACAGATGACAGCGTCCAGGCAATGCGGTGGCCCAGGCACTGTTGGCTATCTCTTCACTTGTATGCGACTCCTCCGGGGCGCATACAAGTGAAGAGATACCACTGCGGAGCAGAGAGTGAGCGCTCCATGCCCCGCAGTGGACTCCGGGCAGCCGCAAGCAGACTTGCGGCCGCCCGGAGTTTCCGGCACAGGCAGCGTGTGTCATCACGCTGCGTGCGCGGCCTGATGACATCACCCGCCTGTGCCGAGAAGATGAAGGAGCGCGCCCGGGAGACGGAGCAGCGGTGAGCGAGGTAAGTGGGTGTTTTTTGTTTTAAAACCCTTCCTATACCTGCCTATAACCTGCTTAGGGGGACCTATACCTGCCTATAACCTACCTAGGAAGACTTATACCTGCCTATAGCCTACCTAGGGGGATCTATACCTGCCTGTAATGACCTATACCTGCCTATAACCTACCTAGGGGGACTTATACCTGCCTATAGCCTGCCTCGGGGGACCTATACCTGCCTATAACAACCTATATCTGCCTATAACCTACCTAGGGGGACTTATACCTGCCTATAGCCTGCCTAGGGGGACCTATACCTGCCTATAACGACTTATAACTGCCTATAACCTACCTAGGGGGACCTATACCTGCCTATAACGACCTACACCTGCCTATAACCTGCCTAGGGGGACCTATACCTGCCTATAACCGGCCTATGGGGGCAATTACCTGCCTATAGCCTGCCTATGGGGACATATAGCTGCCTATACCTACGTATAATGACCTATACCTGCCTATAACCTGCCTATGGGGGCATTAAACTGCCTATACATGTCTATTACACTCCCTATGGGGGACATTAAACTGCCTATACCAGCCTATATCTGCCTATGGGGGACATTAAACTGCCTATAACTGCCTATGGGGGACATTAAACTGCCTATATCTGCCTATGTAATTTCATTGGTATCTTTATATTTAAAATCTACCAGTAGCCGCTGCGTTTTCCACCCTAGGCTTATACTCGAGTCAATAAGCTTTCCCGGTTTTTGTGGCAAAAGTAGGTGCCTCGGCTTATACTCGGGTCGGCTTATACTCGAGCATATACGGTAAATGCCCATTTTGGAGGATCCCATGTCAACATTACATCGTGGCAAAACCGCTTTAAAGGCATGTGATGCTCCACAGTTTCCACGTTGCTTATTCACAATGGTGCCATTTGTCCACGCACGACACACTTTCATCACAACAGCAATAGAACAGTTCACAAACTGCACAAATTCAGAAATACTTTTATATGACTGATAAATCACCAGTTTTACCCATGACAGCAATGAGGGATATGTGTGCAAATATGTGTACACACAAACACACATCACCACCACCAAGCCAGCTCATCACATATAACTTCTTTCATGAGCTTTGTGCTGCCAACATTGAAAGTAGGAATATATATATATTGTAAGGTTGCAACAGCAGGAAGGGTGTATAACGATGTAAATATCCCGGCCAGGGTCCTTGCATACACCTTTCGAGGTCCAGACACATGCCCACAAGGTAAGGAGCCTTGGGGGAATGAAAGGCCAAAGTTAGAGAGGTGTCGACAGTATAGACTGTGGACATATGTTTAACATGTTCAATGTGCTAGTATGGCTTCCAGCCATTCCCGGGTCGGCCATTCATTGGGAGTGAGCATAGAGCAGGGTGGGTGCTTACTCCCCATGGTTCCACTCCAGGATTTCCCTGGAATATATAAGTCAGCAGGGAAGTTGACTAGGGTGGTTACAACCCCTGACTGCCTTCAAGTCTTGGGTGGAGACATGCTGGAAAACCAGCAGGAAAACCTACAAGCTGATAGTAAGTTGATCTTTGTTAGTAAGAGCCCAGACGGACAGGCGTTTGTTTTGGTTATAGTTATGAAAGCCTTGCACTTGCTTTTTCAGTTTGCTTCTTAATAAAAATACAGAGGCCCTGTATTTTTGCACCTGAAGATCTGTCTTTGTGTCTGCCTGAAAATACACGTGTGCCAAGATCCCAGAGCCGCTAGAGCTCACAATATATATATATACATATATATACACTCACCGGCCACTTTATTAGGTACACCTGTCCAACTGCTCGTTAACACTTAATTTCTAATCAGCCAATCACATGGCGGCAACTCAGTGCATTTAGGCATGTAGACATGGTCAAGACAATCTCCTGCAGTTCAAACCAAGCATCAGTATGGGGAAGAAAGGTGATTTGAGTGCCTTTGAACGTGGCATGGTTGTTGGTGCCAGAAGGGCTGGTCTGAGTATTTCAGAAACTGCTGATCTCCTGGGATTTTCACGCACAACCAACTCTAGGGTTTACAGAGAATGGTCCGAAAAAGAAAAAACATCCAGTGAGCGGCAGTCCTGTGGGCAGAAATGCCTTGTTGATGCCAGAGGTCAAAGGAGAATGGGCAGACTGGTTCGAGCTGATAGAAAGGCAACAGTGACTCAAATAGCCATCTCTGAACGCACAGTACGGCGAACTTTGAGGCAGATGGGCTACAGCAGCAGAAGACCAACCGGGTGCCACTCCTTTCAGCTAAGAACAGGAAACTGAGGCTCCAATTTGCCCAAGCTCATCGAAATTGGACAGTAGAAGATTGGAAAAACGTTGCTGGTCTGATGAGTCTCGATTTCTGCTGCGACATTCGGATGGTAGGGTCAGAATTTGGCGTCAACAACATGAAAGCATGGATCCATCCTGCCTTGTATCAACGGTTCAGGCTGGTGGTGGTGGTGTCATGGTGTGGGAATATTTTCTTGGCACTCTTTGGGCCCCCTTTATACCAATTGAGCATCGTTGCAACACCTTGTTGAATCTATGCCACGAAAGAATTGAGGCAGTTCTGAAGGCAAAAGGGGGTCCAACCGTTGCTAGCATGGTGTACCTAATAAAGTGGCCGGTGAGTGTTATTAATATTTTATATTATATATATATATATATATATAATATTATAATTATATATATTTTATATATCAACTATTGAATACAGTGTTACCTCTAAATTTTTGCTACATAGCAACCTATATTGTTCCCATAAGGGTGTATTCATACATTAAAACTGCATCAAAACCACACATGGAAACCATTTTTACTATATGTAGAATAACTGTGTTTCACCTGTGCAAACTGACTGCCCATCCAATGACCACATTGCAAAACTGTGTTATATTGCAGTAAAATACACAGTTTTTCCAGGTGAGGTTTTGATGTGGTTTTTACCTCAACACAACTACATCACAATTGCACAGTGAAAATGCACCACTAGGGTAGGATCCCACACTGTAACTTCTGCATTCTAATGAAGCTATGCTTAGATGCGGTGTCCAATGGCCATACAATTTTGCAGGAAAAACTGCATTATGGCTAGGGACACAGCACATTTGTCATGCACGTTTACCGTGTATGCGAGAAAAGCTCCCAATGAAAATAAAGATAAACATTAAATATATACTGTATGTCTTTTACAATGTTACCGTATTGATGACAGATGTCACTATTTGGCATCTATCAGAGGCATCTGTTTAACATATATCTGGTATGCATGCTAAATGGGAGCCAAAAAGCCTAGGTTATTACTAACAACATCAGGCAATCATTGGTCGTGGTTTTATCTGCATGCAGTAGCTGCAGTGCGGGACCCTACACTAAGGAGAGTGCTTTGGAAAGAAAAGCTAAACAAGCATTCTATGGATGAATTCACATGTAGATCTGTTGCAGAAATTTCTCCAGCTGTCTGATTCATCTGAATGAGAGTCTAAATAAATACATGCAATGTATAATTTTTTTTTCAGAAAAGAAAATTAATAAGAGTATTTACTGGTAATTTTTGTTGTTTTTTTATATTTATTTAGTTGTTTTTTTCTCTACAGACAAGACTATATAAAATCACCCGAAAAAAACACTTCCATATCATCCTGCCTGCCAAGCATCTGTATATAGTTTTCCACAACCGGGATGTCCATTTGACATCTTTGGTCCCCCAATGAACCTATAGATTTTATTTTCAAATAGAGGAAACACGTTGGGATATTGCTGGTCAGTTGATACAGTGTTGGTATAGTCATTGGGATAGTATGGATTTGTGATATCCGTACCAGAATCTCCTTACAGGGTAAGCCACCAATAAGTGGGACCACATTATAGTTTGCATCTTGTATGCCATTTTCCTATCATTAGAATTTATAATATACAAAAGACTGACACAGAATCAACAGCTGGTAAAAGAGTTTAGCAATGTACAAGTCTCATTGGTGATTGGTGTTTTTTTAATCTTTGTTCAAGCATCAAACATTTATACTAGCTGATTATTTTGGTCAGCCAGTAGCTACTGTTAGGACACTGTATATATTGCAATGGCCTCAGGTTACAAGATTTTTAACATACAATGGTCTTTCCTACTGGAGTATCTCACTGCAAATAAATGTATAACTCCATTCCAGCATGAGTTTATGAAGGATCGGTCCAGTCAAACTAATCTCATCAGATTCTATGGGGAAGTTAGTTCTAGACTGGATCAGGGTGAGGCATTTGATGTCATATATCTATATTTTTCTAAAGCATTTGATATTGTGCCACATAAAAGGTTGGTAAGTAAAATAAAAAAATGTTTTGTTCTGGGAAAAAAATGTTTGAAGTGGTAAGTAATTTGGTTCGTGTTTGAAAAAAAGGGGGGTGATTAAGGGAAATTTACCCGGGAAACTGGACCCCGGGTTTACTAGGTGGTCAACGGGGTTCAGCATTGGCCCCTTTTTCCCTTTTTAATATATTCATTAATGCCCCTTACAGAAGGTTTGCCGGTTAAAATATCGATCTTTGCGGGTTAAATATTTAAGCTCTGTGAAGAAAAACAACAAAATTTGGGACAATTGTGTTATTCCCAAAGGGATCTGGAAAAGTTAAAAGCCTGGGCAGGAAGTGGAGATGAAGTTTAACACGATAAATGTGAGGTTATGCACTTTGCAAAGGAAAAACCCCATTACAGGTTTAAACTTGTTAAGGGGAAAAACGTTGGGGAAAAAGGGACATAAAGAAGGATTTGGGGATTAGGGGACAGAAAACCCGAAATTTTGTACCCACCCAAAGTTGTGAGGCAGCAGCTCCCAAGGCAAATAAGATTGTGGGGTGTTTTAAAAGGGTGGCATAGAAAAAACATGATGAAAAAATTTTTCCCTTTTTTTCCATGCCCACTGGTTAGGCCAACATGGGCATTTTGTGTGAATTTTTAAAGCCCCCAGTTGACAGGAAAAAACATTGTGAGTTTTTAAAACAGTTCAAAGAAGGGCAAAAAAAATAAAAAAAGGGGCTGGGGGGGACTGAAATTACCCAAAAGGTTTTTCAAGATTAGGGTTATTTAGTTTAGAGAAAAGCCGGTTTTGGGGGGATTTAAAAAATATGTAAAAATAAAATAAAGGGTTTCCAATATAGAGATTTTCTCCCATGATTTATTTATACCCGGATTGTATTAAACAAGGGGGATCCTCTTGTTAGGGGGAAAAAAAAGTTTCTACTTTAAACCCTAGATAGGGATACTTTACCGTAAGAGCAGTGAGACTGGGGAAACTTCTGCCAGAGGAACTTTTCCCTGGAAAATTAAAAAAACAGAATTCAAAAAGGGTCTGGATGCATTTCTAGAGTCAAAAATTTAAAACAAGTTTAGTGTTTTGGTTTCCCTGGAGAGGGGGTCGTTAACCCAAGGGTTTATTCTGATTGCCAGATTGGGGGTCAGGAAGGAATTTTTTCCCTAAAAATGAGGACAATTGGTTTCTACCTCGGGGATTTTTTTGCCTTCCTCGGGGTTTAAAAACCTTTTGCCAAACCTAAAACTGGGAATTGGACGTCTGTCTTTTTTCACCCTTAAAAATATTTTAAACAAAGGGGCATTGTATGTTGACTGTGGTTTTAACATACAATGTCACATCTGTGGTCTATGTGATTGACTGAAAGATCCATCCAATTATCCAAAAATTTTTTTAAAAAAAACCTTCTGTATTAGTAAAGGGTTCATATAGTGTTGTTGATCAAGTAGGGGCCTCTCCGAAAGGTTGGTTACTATGTGTCCTGAAATGCTTTTTTTATATTTTCCCGGGGAGAGCGCTTCTTTGGGAAATAGGTGAGGGGAGTGATTTTCTTTATTCGGGTTTAAAATTGTGTATAAATTTCATGCCCCAAAAAGAAATTTCCTGTCCTGAAAATATAAAAATGATTTTCAGCTTCCAGCAGCTCTTTCTCATTGTATATATATATTGTTTTATATCTTTCAAAGGGGAAAAACCTGGAAATATAAATTTGATAAAATTGTAAATTTAGTCAGTGTACAGTTTGGGTAAAACTTTTAAAATTTGGTGTGCCCCAAAAAAAATCAAAAAAAAAATCAATGTCAAAAAACCGAGGGGCAAAAAAAGGTGAGTCACCCCTAAGTAAAAATTAAATTTTTGTGTGGCCCCCATTTTTTTCCAGCACTGCCGTAACGCTCTTGGGCGGGAGTTCAACTAGAGCTTCACAGGCTACTGCCACTGGAAACCTTTTTACCCCCTTTTATAATTTACAAACATGGGTTGGTGGATATTAGAGCCTTGCGCTCCTCTCCTTCCCGTTTCAGGATGTCCCAACATTTCTAGTTGGGTTTAGGTCTGGAGACATGCTTGGCAGTCCAGCCCTTTACCCTTTTTTCTTTTTTTTTTTTTTGAAGGCCCGTGGTAAACCTGGACGTATGTTTGGGGGGGATTTATAATTTTTTTGGGAAAAGGTCCGTTTTGAAAAGGGGTGGAATTTTTGCTCTGCTTCAGGTTTTCAGTACATGTTTTTGGGATTCCTTTGGGTTTCCCCTTAATTTTGGGTGTAAAAACCCACAGTGGGAAACACTTTGAGCCCCCAAAACCTTTTCACTTTCCCTCACCCCGCTTTTACTGTTGGCAAGACCCCATTTTTCTATTTCTCCTACCTGGTTGCCCCCCTTTATGCTTGAAACCTTTTGCACAAATAAGTTTCTTGGTCTCATTAGGCAAGGAAATGGTTTGTCTTTTTCTTTAGCAAATGTTTGTGGGCTTTTTGTGCAATTTTCTAGAAGGGGTTTAAACCTTCTGGGGGGAAAAAAGTCATGAAGACCAGTTTGGGTTTCGTGTGCAGCGTATAGTTCTGGGGCACTGGGCAGGCGGCCCCCAAACCCTGTTAAAATCGCAGAAATGTGGAACACTCATACATCTTTTTTTGAAAAAGACAATCTCTGGTTTTTTTTTCTGAGCCGTGCAAATCAACCCCTTTGGTCAACCATGGGGAAGGCCCGTTCTGAGTGGAAAACCCGTCTTGTTGAAATGCGAATGATCTTTACCACTGGCTGCAGCTCAGTTTTCAGGATGTTGGGAATCTTCTTATAGCCTAGGCCATCTTTATGAAGAGCAACAATTCTTGTTTTCAGATCCACAGACAGTTCTGTGGCTGTCAGTGACACGCCGGGTTTGCTTGGCGTGCTTCCGGACATGCGCACTGAGTTTTTTAGAAAGCCCAGCTTAGTAAGGGGAGGTGGTTGTTTAACCTCCCTTTCCTTTAATGCTCGTTGTTGGGCGAGACGCCCCCCCCCCTTTCTTTTTTTTAATGGTTATTATAAAAGCTTTAATTTATATTCGTTTGGGGCGTTTTGGTCTCCGCCCCCCCATTTATCTATTTTTTGTCTTTTTTTGCACAATATTTCTTTATAATGGATTGTTGTCTGTGTACAATATGCCTCTATTTATATAAACCATTTTGCACTTTTCTATTGGAAAATGTTTTTTATACATGTGTATTTTTTATTGATAATTATGTTAAAAAAATTTTGGGATTTTTAATTTAAATTTAAAGAATGTTTTGATATATACCTTGTTTGTATCACTTTGTATCAAATTTTATTAAAAGGCTCTGTGAGGGGAAAATCGAATCGGCGGTTTTGGAACCAAAGTGTGAAAAAAGTCACTTTTTTGGTTTTTTAAAACTTTTACGAACCCGGGGGTGCTGCCATTCTTTTTGGGATAAAATAGTGCCCGTAAAATCCCCGCCGGAAATTCTTTTGGCTGGCCCCCCTGCAAGTTAAGGGTTTTTGGGGAGGTGCCGCTGGGTTTTTGGAAAATTTTATATTTATATATAACCCCTCCAAAAAAAAG
The DNA here is from genome assembly GCA_025379985.1 of Phyllomedusa bahiana. Lineage (NCBI taxonomy): Eukaryota > Metazoa > Chordata > Amphibia > Anura > Hylidae > Phyllomedusa > Phyllomedusa bahiana. The sequence continues at coordinate 2,368 of JAODAL010030343.1, read as the reverse complement.
CATGTTAAAAGTTTAAAAACCCCCAGAAATTTTAAAAATGCCTTTAAAGGGTCCCCTTAAAAAAATCTATGGGATTTTAAAAATTTAAAAACCCCAAACCTTTCGGAGTGAAAAAATTTTTGGATGTTGTAGCTGACTATAAATGTGAACACAAGTATAAAAAAGAGATGGTTTTTTAAAGGAACATTTAGTTTGTGGGCTCCCCTGATTTGCAATCTAGTGCTTTGGTTTCCAAAATTATTAAATGCTTTTTCACAAAAAGTATTTTGGATAAAATTTTCTTTATTCTATGATTTAGATGACATCAGTAGCAGACAGTGCAAGTTATTTTTTCACTTCGTGCTGAGGTTTTGTACACAAACTGCTTTTCTAAACCTTAAGCTGCAATTATGTTTGACAATTGAAGTCACATTTAAATAAGGCCATGCTATGCTACATAAGTCTTTCTTTTTTATTCCATTTCCTGCTGTCTCTACTACTTTATGAAAATCGTATATAGACAAACTTGACTTCCATCTTTTATGAATCTGTTGCCTAGAATATGAGAAGGTGAACTGAGCTGCTAAACATTTATTTGTAATTTGTGTCTATAAAATTGTCTCTACGACCCCTGTCTACAGCTCGTGTGTGGTATTGCACCACGGTCCTATTCACTTTAATGGAACTGAGCTGCAAAACCAGACATAACCCATGGACAGAAATCGATAAAAGCAGACTCCTCCTGATAGCTGATGACTTGGCTTCCTGTCTGCATGTTCTCTCTTCGGACCCACTATTGTGAAGCCACTCTAAGCAGTAAAATCCTATCTGAACATACACAGATCAGCCATAACATTACAACCACTGAAACATAAAGTGAATTACTTTGATTATCTCATGACAGTAGATTATTTCATGGGAAGGTATATATTATAAGTAAACAGCCACTGAAGTTGAGTGTTGGCAACTGAAAAAATGACCTTGTGTTAGAATCTTAGTGACTTTGAAGGGTTCTTCTCACCACAATGATTAACATTTAACTTGTGGGGAAAGGTAAATGAAAATTGTTACCAAACACATTGATGTTTTGATCTATTTTGATCAGGAGATAAAGAAGATTTTTCTTGGTTACCAACCACCTCTCCCCACCTCTCTCTTCTCTGTCTCTTATCTGATTGGTTCACAAGTTGCCATTTGACCATCTTGAGTAACTCCCTGCAGAGTCTTCTCTCACACAACAGAGTTTGTTTATCTAAGTTAATGACAAACTTTCAACCCTTTTAAAATTCTGAAGCCTTGTGTAAATTGTTGCGTCCGGCGCCGCGAGTCCCCCCGGGGGGCCCCGCCGCAGCTTCCCCCGGCCCCCGGGACGGGTGCCCCGCCCCCCGGGTGTCGGGCGGCGGGGCGCTCCCCCCCCGGCGTGTACATTCCCCGGCCGCGCTCTGTTCCTCGCAGTCCCCTGCTGTCCGGGCGGCGTCCCTGTGATCAAAGGGCCCCGGCGCGCCCCGGTCTGTGGATTTAAAGGGGCAGGCGCCGGTAATTGGGTAATTGCCGGGCCTTTCCTCTATTTCACCTGGGCGCTTCCCTGCTCCCTGCCGGATCTTTTGTGCCTTGCCCTTTTGAAAGGTTTATTGTCTAGTCCCGATCTACCCGGGACCCTACCCTTGCTTTTGTCTATTGAACGTATTATGCCGCCGCCCCGGCCGCCTGCGTCCTGACCCCGAACCTAGTGCCCGCCTGACCTTGCCTGACCGACTTCGAGCTTGCCGACGATTTTTTTTACCACGCTATCTTCGGCTGCCACCGAAGCAAGTCACGTCAGGGGTAGACCTGGGCGACTCCCCCCGCAGCAAGTCCATCCCGCTTTGGGGGGGCTTTGGGGAATACCGGGGCCTACTTAGTTCCGTTCCCTGCGTGGCCCTTTAAAACCTCGCTTGCGGGGGGGGGTTTGGGCCAGTGGATCCACTTCCCTGTCCGGAACCGAACAGTAAAACCCGGGCCTGGATCCCGCCAAAGGTACCGCTGCCCATGTGGCGGACCTCTTCGCGTGGTGACCCCACAGTTCAGCAACTGGCCCCGCAGGGCAACAGCTGGATCAGTTGACCGCATGGTGCAGCAACTCGTCACCCCCAGCGCACCCCCCCCCTCCTGTGGCCGCTCCGGGGCTCCCTGGGTCCGTTGGGACCAAGCTCCCTTTGTCGCTGCCTGCCAAATTTGGCGGTGATCCCAAGCTCTGCAGGGTTTTCCCCACCCCGTGCACCCTGCATTGAGTTAATGGGGGACCAATTCTTGTGAACGTTCAAGGTGGCGTTTGGGTAGCCCGTTGTCCCCGGGGAAAGGGCCCCCGGCCTAGGTACGCCTCTATGGGACAGGAGGATCTTGTGGGGCT